>VDFB02265267.1:0-34003 GCA_007258455.2 Sequoia sempervirens
TGGGCCTTGCAACACCATATATTCGTCTATGTCATTTATAAACTGTGAAGCAAATGCAGGAGGAATGCTCTATAGTAAACACATTATAGAATTTGTTTTTTTACAAATTTTAAACAGTGTATATGAAATAGCATGGAGTATAAAATTTACCATTTTTTTTACAAAGTCTCCTAAGCATAACTTTGAAGGAGACACAACCATTAAAGTGCTCTTTCTCATGGTGTTTACCATGATTTCTAA
Source organism: Sequoia sempervirens (assembly GCA_007258455.2). Taxonomy (NCBI): domain Eukaryota; kingdom Viridiplantae; phylum Streptophyta; class Pinopsida; order Cupressales; family Cupressaceae; genus Sequoia; species Sequoia sempervirens. The sequence continues at coordinate 241 of VDFB02265267.1, forward strand.
AACATTTCTGACTGCACATCTTGCATGGTATAAAAAGCTCCCCTGTTTCTTCACCTTCCATGGAAAACCCAGATGCAAAGCTTATAAAGATGCACCCCAAAACACATTTAAAATCCTGAGATACCTACAATTACATACATGAATATAACAACACAACCAAAGTCTGAATGACTGACGTTCACTTGAATTACGGAGAATGTCAAGTAGAATTAAACCAGTATGAAGAAAAGAGAGTGTAGACAACAATGATGCATATTATCATAAACATGGCGAGAGTTGTCATGAAGGCGACGTGTACAGATCTTGTGGTGTTGGATTTATAAGCGCATGGGTGACACGTTACTGTGAAATATTCATGCTCTGGCATGTGTATGTTATGTGTTTGTCTGTCATTTTTCCTACAATTTTAAATTTAAAACTTAAAAAGAAACTAAATTTTTATAATGCCAAGAAAATGTAGCATTAACAAGAGGAAGATCGGTAACTGCAAATTATCTGGCCGAGAAAATTATGAAAAACCATAAACATTAGCATGTCTTCAATTTTCACTCTACTAGATTACAATGCAAGAAATCTTGATACCACTTAAAATGAATGAACAAAGGGATCAATAGAAGTCTTAGGTAACTAAGAGATAGATAAAATAGTATGTAATATTTATTTTATTTGTGAATTATTTATTTATTATATTATTTTTAATTAAGATAAAATGAGTTTTGAAATCCTTGTAAAAAGACAATAAAATAAAATTCACAGTTATAATGCTTAATAAATGATCAGTCCAATGTGAAGGTGGGTTGAAGTCAAAATTGTTTAAAAGATATTTAATTAATCTTGGTCATCTTGTCTTTAATACTAAAATATTTTTGTTCAAATCTTTTTTTTTTTTAAGAAGAAGAATTAAGAAAGGTTCCTAATCTAATATTCATTTTCAGTCTTTTTTTTGAATTTTGTCATTATCTTTTTTTTTTTGAGTTTGAGACTAATTTTTAGCTTCAATTTTATATTTTAGATGTCATTGTCTTTCATTTTCTTAATTATATCGAAAAAGTATTTAAGTATTTTAAAAATATATATTGTTTGTCACATATTTTATCATACAAATTGAAATTATTAGAAAAAGAATTAAAAAATTAAACTATTTTTAAGCTAATTTACTAATAAATTTGTGAAGTACCATGAAACTTTTTTTTTCCTTACAAAACCCTAGAACTCATTGACTTAAATGCAAAACCTTATAATCCAAATTGATAGAATTTTTAAAGATAATTATATATAATTTATAGTCTTTGTTATATATTTTGTGTAAACTAGGAAAAAGTTATGGTTGATGTAGAAACTTAAAAAAAATTGCAAATTAATATGTATGATAAATTGCATAAATGTGAAGCTATTTAATTGTGTATTTTTAGTTTGATTATATATTTAATTATAGATGACAAGAGTAAAATTGGAAATAAAAGATTAAGTGAGCAATATGAAAACAATAAGTTTAGGTCTGAATCAAAACCAAATTAAGTGATTATTGAATTTGTTATATTTAAACTAGATAACGATGAAGGCATCAAATTGTTATGGTGCTTTCAAATCCAGTTCGCCTCACCCATTAAGGGTGCTTTCAAATTTGATTGGCCTCATTTGGTGAGAGTACAAACACAAACATGCTTCCGTATGAGTTTATGACACAATCTTTGTGGAATTGGATACATGACCTACAATATTTATTTTATGATGCTCACCCCAAGAGATCCCCTAGCTCTCATCCATTGAGGCTATGGTCAAATTTATTTGGCCTCATCTCTTGAATGTACAATGGAATTCACCCTAGACATGCACTTGTCACCCATGTATGATTGCAGATTTGGGTTGACAAGGTGATCCACTTGGTTAAACATGGTCATCCCCATATGAGTAGATTTCATGGTCTAGGATATCTCTTCTCCATGTGGTCCCTTCTATTTAGGATATAATCAAATTCACCCCAAGACATAAATTCACCCTAATACGTGCACCTGATACACTTATATTGCTTCTGGGATAATTTACTAAGTGAAGTTTGTGAGCTTGGATTAATTAATCTATGATATTAATTCTATTAAATTCACCTCAAGACTTCCACTTGGAATTATCCATTGAGCGCAGTTACATAAAAAATTTCCCCACTTGAGACCTATGTATCTACTTTCCAACATCTAGCTTGTCACAAACACAAGCAGAAAATATCTTCAAATATTTTGAGGCATTTCATAATGTGTAACTTATACTCTTGAAAGTATTTATTAAGTTGGTAAATCAACAAAATACGATGGACAAAATACTTTCAAGAGTAACCTTATTTATAATTGAGGTTTATATTTTTTAAGATATGATTGAGTTAGATTTGTTAGTGTTAACTCTGTGGTTTAAATAAACTGTTCGTAGCATGTTCTAATAGGTGAAGTAGGTAAAAGCATTTATTATGGAATTCTCCAGACTCCTTTGTCATTAGGAATTTCTATCTTCTAGATTATTCTACCATAGCTCTTGTAAGCATTTTTCTAGCTACTTCTAGAGGTCTGTAAAGGATCGATAAATTTTGTATTCCAAATGTTCTAAAGTTAGTATATAATATATTTTCCCTCCATTTGTGGTTTTGCTCTTTGCTCCATTGTTCTTCTTTTCCTCTAGTTTCATTGTCAAGATTTGATTTTTATTAATTATGAAAGATTGATTTTCTTTGTTGTGATGGCAATATAACTAAAGATATTAAATAATTTTAAACTAATTTTCTTTATTAATGACAATTTAACTGAATTTTATAAATAACTCTTGATATTTAATAGTTTAACTCAAAGACAACTTCTAATTTATTTTTATTTAATTTAAATATATACTACCAAACAAAAAAATAATCCACTTGATAAGAACACTAACATCTATAAATAAATGTTTTTATTAAAAAACAAATTAAACAACCCAATCCATCCTTAAACAAGAGACGCAGTTGCGTCACATTCCTGCCGATTGGTAATTTGGGTTTGGTTGTTGGGTTTGGTTCATGTAATTAATAATAAACTTTAAATTTTTTATAAAATTAAAACTCTATTTTTATCACTGACTATTCACAACACCAACCAGTAGGAAAAAAGATAAAAGCATATTGTATTTTTTGAAAACCTAACAATTTAATATAGACTATATAGATTCAGTGATAACATTTAAATTCCAGTTTTTCATTGGTGACATTGTCAATGTCAAGACAAAAAAATTGAATTGAATGGATGCATAAGTATCCTTGTCGGCAGGAACTAATAATAGCTAGTCTGAATGGAGGCATAGTTGTCACCTAATATAGAAAAGCAAGCAGAGAGAGAGAATGAGGTCCGTTACTTACCCTCCACTTGTATCCATGGCCCACCCTGAGCGAGAACAGATCTGTAGAAGGGCATCCTTCCATCCCCCAATCTCATCTCCTTGGTATCGATCTGAATGGCTGTAATGTCTTTGAAATGCTTGCTTGTACGGACTGGAGTTTCCTTGAGGATATCTGACGTGAGTTGGATCCACGTCATAGAAGAGAGGAATGATCAAGCCCTCTGTGTTCACCATTGTGGCGGCCTCCCTGAGACACCATTCAGACTCTGCATAACCTTTTGAAAATATAGGAATGCGTATGTCACTGCTCTTGATTGCTCTTTCCAAGCTCGGCCAAATCAGATCTCCCTTTTCCAATTTCTCGTCGTCCTTACACACATGCAGTCCTGCAGCGGTGAGAGCTTCAAAGAGACGATAAACCAGAGTATTTCTCACATCTTCTCCTCTGAAACTCAGAAATACATGATATTCCTTATTGTTTCCGAAAGGAATTTTGGTTGCGAGAGGTATGTATTCTTCCATCTCGAGAGTTGCAACTGAAAAGGAATGGCAGAGAGGAATTAGGAAGAACTCGAAACAAAAACAACTACGAAGTACTCGAAACAAAAGAAGTCTTAAGAACACGAACTCGTACCACAACCGATGCTAGGCAATTCTCTTTGTATAAAGCTGCGAGTGTATAGAAGTGATTCCCCACTTTACAGCAAACTTCTTGTCATCTTCAATGAGTGCGAGTACAGTCATTGCAGTATTTGATTTAGTGGCCGGCAATATCTTTAAAAAAACATCTCTTCAGAATCTCGTCATTTTCACATGGGGTGCGAAATTCGAAAAGGTAATATTGCGAATACAAAGTTCAAAACGTAGACCACAAGCAATGCACAATAAAAGAGGAGCAGTCATTGTCTTATAAAAATAGTAGTCATTAGATATTTGATTTTATTGGGTCTTTAGTATATATTATTGTAATGTAACGAGAATATGATGTCTACTTATTATTTTTTATTTTATTATATTAATAAAATTAGTAATAGTATTTTGGTGTGCAATGGGTATGTCAGGTGTGGAATGTCAATTGGGAAAATTTAAGCTTATTTTTTGCATAAATTTGTGTATTACATAAGTTCAATTGATTCGTGTCTTTCAAAAAATAATATTTTTTGTGCAACAAAGGTCTCAAAAAAAGAGTGAAAGAAAACCTCTAAATCAAGAATACAATGAAAGTCTATGAAGAGGGAGGAGGGAGAGATAGGGTGAGAGATGGATGGGTAGAGAGAGGGAAGAGTTTAATAGTGTTTACACAAGTAACACCCAACTTGGTGTTTACACTACTTGCGGTGGATATCTATTATTTGTAGAAGCATGTTGTGGCATGGTATTGTAGATTTGGGTCCCAAATAAGGAATGATGTGGTCCACTTTCACTTCTATTTGCCACGGAAGCATTTTGGCACTAACCTAATTTGAATTTGCATGGTTGATGTGTATAGCCGACCTTGAAGAACGGTTTCAAGGTTGAAGATAGTATAAATAAGAGTTGAGTTTTTTAGAGATGATGAGATAGACAAGAGATGTGAATGATGTGAATTGCAGATATATAGAGTGTGAAATTAAAAAGTCCAGTGTGAGCTTTCATGTGTTAGATTACTAGATGTAGTGAGCAGAAGGTGTTTACAATTCTTTAGTCAAGTTGCGAAGGTGTTAATAATATTGTGGTGGATTTCTCTATTGCATTGAGATGAATTTCACTGTGGAACATTCTTCTCTATCTTCATTTATATTCTAGCAATGAGCCTTTCTTTGGGCAATGAGCCCTATTGTATTTGGTGTTGATATTACTTATATTGTGAGCTAATGCTCACTGTGGTTTTTTCCTTCTTGGGTTTTCTATGTAAATTTGGTGTTCTCTTGTGTATGGTGTTACTATGTTTCAGTTTCTATTATTATCTTTTCATGCTAACTCATCATAACAGATTAAGAGTTTATTGAATGAATGTGTATTTGGATGTTAATGAGGGTTTTGAAGTTTTAAGGTACAACTGATTCAACCCCCCTCTCAGTTGTCTTGTTCATGCAACACCCTGCAATTCAGGTTTACCATTTCTAAGTCCTTCCATTTAATAGTCGAGATACCATTTATAATAGGCTTTGTGAAGTAGTTATTTAGTTTATCTCCATAATCTTGAGTGGTGATTGGAATGGCACTTGACAGCTTCGAGATGTAATCTAATGGGTTGTATCCATTCCAAGAGTGGTGCAAAAAAGAAGCATATTCGCCATTTCTAATTCTCCAAGTGATGTGATTAGTAATAATATTTTTGCACTTGTTGATAAAATTCCATATCGTAGAACCTCTAGGTGGATTTGCAATGGTGAGTATGTAGCTAGGGTTTGCATCATCCAAATACTTTTCCCTTAAGAACCTACTCCATAATGATTTTGACTGTTTAAAAATTCCCATGTTAATTTGGCTCCTAGAGCCATATTTTGTAGTCCCATGTCTTCAATGTGTGCACCACTTGCAAACTTGTCACTAGTAACTTTTCCCCAAGGAATTAATGGGATCTGACTCTTGTTGTTTGGTCCTTCCCACAAGAACTTACGTTGTTGGTACTCAATATTTTTTGCACTTCTTTTGTCAGTTCCATACATGATAGGGAATAAACGGGAATGGCTGATATAACTGATTCGACCATTGTGATCCTTCTTACCAGTGTAAGCCATCAGCCCTTCCAGTTGTCCATCTTCTTTGTACATTTTTCTATTGTTTATTTCCAATGTTCACTCTTCATCTCTCCATCGAATAGTGGGATGCCCAAATATTTTTATGGAAGCTTCTCAACTTTTAAACCAAGGAGATTTGTTATATAGTGTTGCATAGCTTTCAATGTGTTGAAAAATAATATCCCTGATTTTGCTTTGTTGATTATTTGGCCTGATGCTTCAAAATATGTGTTTAATGTATTATTTATACATTGAGCTTCTTGTAATGTTGAGTCACCATATAATAGTGTATCATCCATGAACATTTGGTGAGAAAATGTAGGGAAATTGTGCATGACTTTTATGCCCTCCCATAGCCCCAAAGTTGTTTTTCTATGAATTTCTCTACTTAATGCATCAGCTAGAATGAAAAAGAGGAATTGTGATAGAGGATCACCTTGTCTTAACCCTTTGCCACTTTGGAATAAACTAGATGGTGATCCATTAGTGACCACTGAATAAATGGGAGTTGAGATGCAACTATATATCCAGTTGAGCCAATTTTTGAAAAATCCAAATTTCTCCATTATCTTAAGTAGGAATCTCCATTTTACTCTATTGTAGGCCTTGCTTACATCTAGTTTTAGAAGGATACCATTGATGTTTATTTTTCTTATTGAATGTAGCACCTCATGGACAACAATAATCCCATCCATGATATTCCTCCCTGGTATAAACCGCTATACTCTTATGAAATCAGCTTTGTTAGAAGAGTCTTGAGTCTATTGGCCATAACTTTTGATATCACTTTATAAATTGTCTTACATAGAGAAATGGGCCTATATTCTACAAATGTTGGACAATCACCTTTCTTCTAGGAATGAGCACAATATTGGTGTTGTTGAGGTCCTTTAGTACTACATATTTGATTCTTGATTCTTTAACTAATTTACAAATATCATTAGCCATGAATTCCCAACATGCTTGAAAGAAAATTATAGGGAAGTCGTTTGGTCTCGGGGCTTCATCTGGGCGCATCTCGAATATTGATTTTTAATCTCCTCAACTATGGTTGGCCCAATCAATAGGGTATTGTCAGCATTTGTAATCATCTCTAGGATACTGTCCAAGAAGTTGAGGTTTAGTGCATCCATCTCCCCATCGTATCCTAAAAGAGCTTGGAAATACTCCACTCCCATTCATTGAATTTCCACACTATCTATCAAACTACTCTTATCGTTGTAGTTGATGTGGGAGATTCTTCTCATCCCTTGACACACTTTGGTATGGGAGAGGGGCCCAAGTGGAGTGCAGTCCAATGGTGGGGATAGAAGTAGTCCTCAGTGGGTCCCATAGTGAAGCACCTTAATATCCAATTGCAAAACACTTTTTATCCATAAAATACACAAATTGACAAATCATGTGATGCCACATCAATGCACCAATAAAACATGACTTAGTTCACCACTATTGGTCTCACTTTTTTTGGGGTCTTTTTTGGATACCTAAACAAAAAGCATGTTGATGTGGCATCATATTGATGATGTGGCCCTAAAACGAAATATAGAAGCATGTGAGTTGTCAAATAAACTATTGTACAAAATTGGGAGTGATTTGAAATTTCCACGTAGGATTTTGAGAAAGGCAAAGTTAGAGTGCTCCACTATGGGCCCCTCTACCCTAGTGTTGTGAAGGAACTTGGTGTTCAAATCACCTTTGTTCAACCACACTTCTCTCAACTTTGACCTCTAGTAACATTCTTCTCGAGTGATAATTTCTTGATATTGGACCGTCAGAGTTTTTTATTTCTCTTTGATGAATTCATTTTGTGTCATGCCATTGGAAATTACTTCTCTCAAAGCTTCTAACTATGTTTCTATTATTGTTCTCTCAGTGAAGATGTTACCAAATACCTCCTAATTCCATATCTTTAATTTTTCTCTGAGTTTTTAATCTTTTTTGAAAAGATAAACATCCTTGTGTCAGTTTTTGCTATAGGATTCCCACCATCGCTTCCAATTTGGTATCAACTCTAGGTGTCTGAGCCACATTTTCTAAAAATAGAACTATGCCTTGTTCTCAATCGATGCTTTTGGGATTTCCAATTTTATTGGGAAATTATTTGAAATAGGGATGGGGCATATGTGAGATGTAGGAAATAGAAGCCAATTAATCCAAGATTTTGTTAGTAGGAACCGTTCTAATTTTTCAATAATGTTGGTGAACCCACACCTGCAATTATTCCATGTGAAGTTACCATTTGATGTCTCGTAGTTGATAAGGCCATTATTGTTCACAAAGGAGGAGTCATTTTGTGGTTGTGCAATACATCTTGAACCACCTCTATTCTCTTTTAAATCGAGTATGGCATTAAAGTTTCCTTTGAGGATGTATTCACTGATGGACAGTTCACCACCAAGTAAAATTCACCTAAATATTTTTAATAAAATCAAAGTTTTGCTAATGGTGAATTTTACTTGGCAGTGAATTTTCCGTTGATAAATTTCCATGGCAGTGAATTTTCCTTTGGTGAATTGCTGGTGATGAATTTTCCTAGAACTATTTCTCTTGAGTGAATGTTAATGCATTACTAAATTTCAGCCAAAACCACCTCTTGTGATCCATTTTGGTTGGACCGTAGATGTTGAATTGAGGCTTCTAATTTGTCCATCTACGAATTTGAAGTGGAGTTGATTATATCCACTCTAACCAATATTTGGCTGTCATAAGATACCAAGCCCTTGAAAAGCCCATATAGCTTTTACAAAGCATCCATTCCAACCTTTGCAGTGTTTTTGAATAGCTCAACATCTTTGGAAGAGAGTTTCATTTATTGAAGAAGTACAATATCATTTTTTTTGCATTTCAAGTTGATGCTTAATCATGCACTTTTTTAAAGGAATTTATGCCCTTGACATTCCAAGTAAAAATCTTCATTGCTTTCCAAGGGAGGGGTTTCCTCCCTTGGATTGAGATCTTAGCATATATGACTTGATTGATGTGTGTTCTCCTCTTAGAGCTTCTTCTTCTCTCTTTTGTTTTTCTATTTTCTTTCCCTTTCTTCTTTTTTGTTGGACGATTATCTAAGAGATTAGTCATTGTTTGGATGATGGATCTAGGCTCTAGGTTGTCGATTTCATCCATATTTTCCTCTTGTTCTGAATTAGATTCTTGGATCGAATCGTTGTTATCCAAATTGTGTGTTGTAAATTTGATCTCTCCCTTGGAGTCCTATCTTGAAGAGTTTCTTTATTTTCTACAGGTATTTTCACAACCAGAGTTGGAATATCAATTATTTCCATATCCCTACCATTCTCCGCAATCTTTTCCTCGCTTGGTATTGATGAAATGGCAATTTGAATGTTCATCTTTGTCACGTCCTTTGGTTTATTTGCTTTCACTTTGTGTCCTTGCCACAGGGCCATTGAATGCCCTTCCTTGCAATTTCACCTCTTTAGGATTATCCTTTCTTTTATTTTGTTTTTGAATCCATTTCATCTGACTAGGTTTAGGGCATCTAGCATGTTTCCTGCTTCCACATTTCAAGCAATAGAACTTTTTTGCCTCTATTTTGATTGCTTGATCCCATAAATCCCCTGAATAGGTGATGCAGATGGATTTGGGAATCGGATCAACAGTGATTAATCTGCTCCCTTGTTGAGTTTTTGCTGATTTCATTTCCAATTAGGGCAGTCTGGGCAAGAGTCTTGCCTCTTTATCCATGATTAAAGATACATTACTCCGATTGATTTGGTATTCTGAGTTTTGGTATTTTTCTTGGATACGAATTCAAATTTCTTGGATTAACTTTTTTATTGACTGGAACTCAATTTGAAAATTTTATAAAATTGGGTTAGCCTTGTTGCGATTTCGATGGAGCTTTGTCCAATTTCTTGGACCTGCTACTCCTTTTGTGTGTTCAGTTTTTTCGTTTTGTATATTTACTTGCACCTGCTCTATGTGAGCTTGCATTTTCTTTTTCCTTACCATTTTTTTCAGGACTAAAATTCTTACTCCTCATCCTTAGTTATAAAATATTCCTCAATACAAGTTAATTTCCATGATCGAATTAAATGATTCATCCACAAGTTCTTCGATCTTCTATTCACCCTCAATGAAGATTTTATCCTATTAACTACTCACCAACATCAATCTAATCTAACTCCACCTCTATATTTTATTTTTCTTCTTCTACACTTTGTTGCTCCATTTCCATCAATCTCTCTATGTCCTCTAAAATATAAAGCACTACTACACTCTTCTCACTCACTCTAATACTAGTATTAATTTCTACAAATTTTACCTTCACATCTACACCCTATTTTGTTGCTATAACTATAGTTATAACACTTGTTTCTTCTTATATTGCAATCACATTCTCCTCTTCATTTGCTAGGTTTGATAGCAACATTAATTTCTTAGCATTCTTCTTCTCTTCCTCCACCTACGTGATGAATTGTGACATTATTCATCTTCATCTTATTTTAACAACATACTTTCTACTAAATCAATAACTTGCATCTCATTTTCTTCCATCACCACTTTCTCTTCTTTTTTTACTTAACCTTTCTCATTACCTACAAATAAACTAATTTTAAATAAATCATGATATTTAGCATCTCTCATCTCCTTCATGGTTATTCCAAAAATATTATCTTCTTCTTGCAACACATTAGCTACATTTTTCCCTTCTACATAGTTCTGAAAATAGGTTTACATTGTTCACAAGAAAAAATCACTTTCTAACTACCCCTAGAGGCAATAGAGTCCTCTCAATGATTATGTCTCAAGAGTTGAACCTTCTCAAACCATGATGCTTGCATGTGATAATGTACTATTGGCATCATCAATTTGGAAACCATGTATTCTCATTTCTTGACCTTCCCTTTTCCTCTTTCTAGTCCCCTTTCTTAGACAACTCTACCATACATTTTAGTGTGTGCAATATTTACCCTACTAGGGTCTGCTTGATGTTCTTATCTAGAAATAAATGCTCCGACTCTACTACCCATTTCATTCTAAGCTATGGGATTTCACGGCCCAAAAAAAAAAAAACTCTATGGTTCATTTCCTTACACTCCTCTTTCCTCTTCATTGGGACAACTCTTCTCTCCTTTCGAGAATCCGATAGATCGTAAATTTCTACACACACTCTCTCAACCCTAACCCAACTTCTCTCATTATAGGACCTTTCTCTCCTCTTCATAAAATAAAATCTTAGAAGACTTATCAAGAACACTTGAGTTCTCTTTCTTGAAGATATATCTACAAACCCACACACACTTATAATGACAAAGATGCATAGTTTGAGAAAATATAACTTTCATAGTACAACCTACTATTGATTTTCCTTTCAAACAATCTCCACATGCCCTCTACCTAATAATGAAATTGGAAGATGTGGTATATTAGAAATAAATCTAATCATTTTCATTCATTAGAAAATGTTCCTACAACTTCTACCCAACACTCTCTTTTATTGAAGGGTACTCAAACTCATTCCCACTCAAGACAAACCCTCTTTAAAACCATTTTCTCTCTTTGATCTACGCAATTGTCAAACTCTCTCATACCTACAATAACTCCATTATAATTTCACAACTCACATCCTTGTAACAAAGTCTTCTCTTTTAACACTCATGCCTCCATATCACAACTCTACAATTATAGGAATTTCTCACACACCATTTTTGTAAAGCCATTGAGATATCTCTCAATATAAAATTCTTGCTCTAATACCATTTGTGTAGTCGAAGAAAAGGTTTCCAATGAAGTATTAGCATACCTAGCAACCTAAAAAGACACTTAAATAAATTCTTACACCATGTAAAATCCATAACAATACCAATTTATCAATTAAAGGAAACTCTACTCTTAAGCATACAATAGGCTAAAACTAAACCTAAACTATTACATGTAAAATATAATATTTGGCAATGGGTTATTTATGAATAAAATTGACTAAGAACATTCAATCTAACTTCGACACACTCTCCATGATATTAGTATTGGCCCATATCTCTATCTAGTACTCCTCCATTCCTAATTGACATAATTTGCTAGCTTTAGCCATTTCTCCATGGTAAAAATCAGTCACAAATTTATTTATTTTTCATCCTTTAATTACACTTCTATAATGGTTTTCCAATGATTTTATGGTCTCAAATAGGCCCACCCTTTGTCCTTTTATGTAACCCAATCATTTTCCTCTCTTCTTGGTTATTTATTTCTAATTTATGAACATTGTTAGGCATGATTTTGCTCAAAAATGACTTGCACACATCTTTCATGCATGCAAAACACTTTTATAATGGTTTTCTTTATTTTTTTCAAAGTTCTCTCAAGAATTATTAGATAAGAGATCATAATTAGATGTTTCCCTTTCACTTTCTAAACTATTGCTTTTATTGAGTTATTTAATTTACAAGTTTAATTTTTTCTCAATTATTTTGTTAAAAATTATAATTATAGACTAGAAGTATAAAATAAATTGATCTACACAAAAGATAGTGCCAACTACCCCTCTAATTTCAATTCCACCACAATTTACCTCAACCAATTTTCATTTTTAGTTTTACTACTAATGTTATTACCTTTGTTGATGAAGTTGTGGATACTATAGAAGTAAAAAGTGTTAGCATGTAAAAAACACCCACACATGCATGTTTCTCCCAAAAATTTGTGCATTTTAAAGAAACATATTATTTTGAGTCCATATCAAGAATTTTTTACCCTAAGAATTTATGTTAATGAAGTGCACAAGACTGGTTGAAAAAGTGCACATGGTACATAACTAAATGAAATGTACTATTGTAGAAGTGAATTAGGCTACAATAATAGATGTTATAATGTTTTAAAATGTTTTTGAAGCTATGTAGGCTATTTCCTAGGCTTTTTGACTCATCCAAGGTGTCATTTATTCCCTAAAAGCCTAAACACAAAGCCAAAAAATATTCTTAGCCTCCTTGAATCTATTTTTTGTGATGCAATATTATTTGTGGACCTAAATCATACTGTATCAAAATTTTAATATGTTAGCCAACATATATAATTGTTATAAAAAATCTTCCTAATCACCTTTAACAAATTCTTATATATTGATTCAATTACTATACTACCTTAATTGTAGTAATTAGAAGAAAATTTTAAAATTACTTTGGTTCAAAATGCCCACTATGTAAAGTGTAAAGAAGAAAATATAAGTCATTGTCACATACTAGACAATAAAGCATTTCAAACCTAGTTATAATGTATTCCTCCAAAAATTTGATCATGATATCCATTGTATAGCGGTTGAATGCTTGATATTTTGTTCATGGACCCAAATCCTATTACATCAAAATTTCAATATGTTATGCTAGCATATAGAATTGTTATTCAAAATATTCCTAATCACTTTTAACAAATTCTTATATATTTATTCAATTACTACACTACCCTAATTATAGTAATTAAAAGAAATTTTTAAAATTACTTTGGTTTAAAATGCCCACTATGTAAAGTGTAAAGAAGAAAATATAAGTCATTGTCGCATACTAGACCATAAAGCATTTCAACCCTAGTTATACTGTATTCCTCCAAAAATTTGATCATGATATCCATTGTATAGTTGTTGAATGCTTGATATTTAGTTTAATATGTATAATAATTTCTTGCAAAATTAGGATAAACTTATGACCAACTAGAAAATATGGGTTGTATAGCGCAAATAAAATCTATTCCCCATTAAGGGGCACACTTCAATCATAGGTTATAGAGGCATAGAAGAGCTTTGTTTCTTGATTTAACTTGACTAGTGTAACAATTATAAACATGTATATAGGCATTGTTCAAAACATGAGGATAGTATTAACTAGAACTCAATATTTTATGTGTCATGGAAATCCTCAAGTCGATCCTTGTTTCAATTTGATAATGAATAACCTTTAACACTTCAACTACCTCATGCTTGTTCAAACATCCTAGATAAATTCCTTCATGATTTCTCTTATATAAGGGACCTAATTTTATCATAAAACTTGTAATTTTTAGGCATAAGGCTCTTTCCTTAGTCATGTTGATGGTTAGAACATTGACAATTCAACAATAAAATTGAAAATTCTTAGTGATAACTTGTACATTATACTAATGGCATGTTATTTGGGGTTCAAGCTCAAGCATCATTTGACTCGAAACCTTTCCCCTTAACCATTTTAATTGTAAAAAAGGTGGCATTTTTTAGATGGTTCTTGGTAAAACATCACATAATCTTCATAGGCTAAATTTATAAATCGAATGACAGTGAAGGCCCATCTAGGTGTGTTCTTTATATCAAAATGGAAAAAATATGGATTAATTGTAAAAATTTACTCATTTATAGAGAAATTTTGGAATTGGTTATGTGATTGATTGGGATAGAAAGGGGTCTTCCTAAGTGACATTGTTGATTTCTTTCAATATTTTATTTTATGTTGTTAATGCTATAAAGATACAAAGCATTTCAATTATAAGATTCATATGATCAATTTACGTTATTAATTTTTTAGTGTATGTTAAGAGAGGATAAACTACTTTGACTTTTATTTTTCTATATTAGATACTTATTTTAAAAAATTGAACATAAAGTAGGGGAAAATTATGTAGTTATCCCAATTTTAGTGAAACACTTAGAATTTTTGTAGTCTATTTATTCAAAAGAGGGGGAATATCCATCAACTTGATTTATGATCCCTCATCACAACAACAAATATGAACATTGATTCTCACCTCCAAAGATAACTTCACCTTCAAACCATTTGTCAATTCCATCAACACTTAATGGAATCTCATACATTCTCGCCTAGACCATGAAAGTGCCCAAGTTGACAAAAAAAAAACTCAACTTGAGTCTCGATGCTCTCAATATCAAATCATGCAAGAGATATGTTCTTTCAGCCATACAAAGCAAAAATATGTAGCTTAGGGATTGATTCGCATAAAAGAGATTCATACTACCCACTAAATGATTGGTATCAAAAAGGAATCGAGCCATAATTTCTCTTATACAGACAATGGTGACTTGTCCATATCCTTAGTGAGTTCTCAAATCCTCATTACTCACAACCTCGTATCAGGATTTACAATTTCTTTCTTAAGACATACAACTAATTCCTTTATCATATCATCTTCACCTACTCTATCCTTACAACTTCTCCCACTTGCTCTCTCCCTACTTAACCTCTTCATTCTTCTCTTTCTCTTTCCTACCTTAGATGTTGATTATAAATATTTGTGTCAATCATGCACTTGATAGCACTTTTAGATGCTTTCATTAGTTTTTAAAATGTATTATTCTTAAAAACTAAAAAAAATATTGTTTTATTTTTATTCCATATACATTGTTAAAGTTCACAAAGTTTTTTTCTATGGTACAAAGATTATCGGATGTATCATCACTTTTAGAATGTATTTGGAAGTTTAATGCTTTCTTATCACTAAAATATTATTATATTATTAGAATGTGTTGAATCTTGATGATGTAAGAAGGAAACACACACTCAAAAGAATTCAAAAACACCCTCTCAAATAATGGATATTCTCCCTTCAACCAAATTGAAAATAAAAATCAGATTTCAAAGGAAATATATTCAAAACCCCAACAATTCACTATTTGCAGACCACATTGTGTTATTACAACAACAAATAGAAACTTAAATAAAATGATCCAAACAAAACCTAGGTGGAGTAATATGATTAGGAAACTCTAAATAATCTCAAATCAAACATGCAATGACATGCATAAGAAATAACTCCATTTGTGTGTCTCAAAATGAGAAAAAAATACACTATTTTCTCATAAAATC
This sequence comes from Sequoia sempervirens, assembly GCA_007258455.2. NCBI lineage: Eukaryota > Viridiplantae > Streptophyta > Pinopsida > Cupressales > Cupressaceae > Sequoia > Sequoia sempervirens. The sequence continues at coordinate 16,118 of VDFB02265267.1, forward strand.
TGCAATAAATGTGTTTATTACAAGTGCATAAGCATGTTGAATTTACAATAAACCTTTGTAAATCTAATACAACACCATTAAACCTACAACATGTGCTTCAACAACAACCTTACTTCAATAATCTAAAATTTCACCTCATTTGGAGCTCCCAACCTTCACCTGCATTGTGAAATTAACTCTTCAATCTACCTTCTTCCACAACCAACTTTGCTAATCTTCAATCATGGATATAATAATCCATTTTCTACTACAACACCACCCAAAACCTACACAAACATGACTCCAATCTGCCCAAGAAGAAATTTCTACACCCCAGGAGTAGGGCTTAAATTTGATGGTCGTATACCTGTATTTGAAGATTTTAACTATAAAAATAAATATTTTACTATATGTTAATACATGCAATATATTTTAAAAACTATAAAAAAAATAGTTAATATGAAAATTTGACTGTATGTGTGTGTGTGTATGTGTATGTACACATATGTATGTATACTTATACATATATACATATACAAATATAATTATATGTATATATGTATACATATACATGTACATATACATATACATATACATATACATATACATATATATACTTTTATTTTTAAATTTTTTAATAGAAACTTCTTTTTTTTAATGAAAACTTCTATTGTTGAAAAAACAAATCTCAAATTTTTAGATTTTTTTAAAGATTCTAAATATTTTTGAGTTTCTTTTATTCTAAATATTTTTTGATGTTCTTTAATAGAATTTTTTATAAAAACAACAATCTTCTTCTTTAAACCACTTTTTTGTTTTACTAGTGCAAAATATTTCATTTTTCTTTTATTAATTTGGTTTTAGAGTTTAATCTTTATTATCCAAACTCCAGAGCTGCAAAGAAGAAGCAAAAAGTCAAAAAAGGGAAAGATTTTTTTTGCACACTTACAACTTACAACAAAAAAGTAAAGAGATTTTGTTGCACAGTTACAATTTACAACAAAAAAGAAAATGATTTTGCTACATAGTAAGAAGAGTAAGATGATTTTCATTTTATTTATTTTGTTCTTTTAAAAAAATAATGATTTACAAATCTTATATTAAAAATTTGTAACAATTTACCACAGTAAAATTAAACATTGTAGATTTTTTTTATCAAATATTTTGGATCGCATTTAATAATATTCCATGAATTTTTTTCCTATTTTTTTGTTTTGATGCAACCACTACAACCCCCTCTACAACCCCCTATTCTCTATATGGTTGTTAGTTTATATATATATATTATGGTTCATTTTTTATAAATATAGATGAATTTGAACAAAATATCTAAATCTTTCTTATTTTTAAAATATGTAGGGATTACAATTTGAAATTATCTCAAAGAAAAAAAAATCATCCTTTTATCAAGCACTTTTTTCCATGGTCAAGTACATCCAAAGTTGTAGCACCCAATGAAGATCATAATTTTGATTTAAATGAAGATTTAGATATTTTGGGGTACACTGAAGAGTATGTTGATGAATATCAAACAAGAGAAAACAATACATAGAAAAACAAAAAGAAAAATGAAGTAAAACGAGAATTTCATGAGGAATGGAAAGGAATTATGATAGATGTTTAACTAGCTATTGCAATTCCTCTTGAATGGAGAAAACAAACCCACTTAGCCACTCATATTGAGCATTCATGATATCTTGAAGTGGATAGGACAACTGGGTATGCTTTCTTTCATTAGAATCCTCATGCTTGGGTGCAAGAATGGCCTATGATGCATTGTTAGTCTCCATCATAGTTGGATTTCTAATAGGACATCCCCTTGAAATCTTTGGACTGATTGCTTCTTTTTCTCCTTTTGGCATGATGGTATCCTTCATTTTACTCTCATGGTGCTCTTGTGGTGCAAGCAGTTGATTTGGAACTTCATTTTTTTCTTCTTCCTCTTTCAAAGAACCTAAGAAGGCTAATATAATGTTATCATGGCTGCATTCTTTAAACCTTTTTACATTTTTTTTTATGGTTAGCCTATTTCATGGCTAAGGTTGGATTAGAAATAACATCATTACCTTCACCTTGCATAATAAATTGTCATGTTGATTCCTCCTCCATGGTCAATGGACCATCCTCTTCCATTAGGAAAATAATTAACTCATCAAATCTATCAGCTCTTAGAAGGCTCTTAGGAACAACTGATCCAAGCTCAAAATCCTCATTATTACCCAAGGAAGTACACTCCAAATCAGGATTTTCTTCTTCAATAAACGAAGGAAAATGTTCAAACAATATAGTAGCCTCTTCCAACAAACTTTCATTTGTTATATCAACCTCAAGCTCTTCTATATAGTAGAAAGTAAGCTCCTCCAACCAGCCGAGATCTTGCAAATCAACCTTATGAGAAGTTTCTTGACTTTTTAGAAAGGACTCCTCTTCATCAAGACCATATTCTTCCTCCTCCAAAACTACTGCTAATGTGAAAAAACTCACATCTTCTTCATCATTTTCAATGAAAGAGGGTAGTTCACCCATCCAAATTGTATAATGATCCTATTGATTAGCCTCTTTAACCTTTTCATCTTGCTATCTTGGCTAAACTATTAAAACATTTTCATCATCTTTTACCAAACAAGGAAACTGATTAGTTAGAACATTCAATGATTCAACTAGAAAAGTGTTTTCTTGTTCAATCCTTTTTTGTTCTAATCTATATTGCTCCATAGCTAAATGAATTAAATTTATATTTAGCCTCCTCAATGGTAAGTGAGTTATCCTAGTCAATGGGATGCTCCTAAGGATGAGCTCGAACTATTTCAAGAATTGGCTCTTGCAATAAAGGAGGTCTCTTGAAACTTGGAATATAAAATTTGGAAGGCTTGGGAAGCTCAAGAGGCTTACCTTGTTTGAAACATGGTATCTTGAACATGGGAACCTCTTCTTCAAAGAATGGATTTAGAAACAAAAGGGATGATTGAGCTTCCAACTTTTGAGATTGAGCAAACAAGAGCTTCTTCTCCTCCTCTTTTGTGAGTACCTCTCTCGCAAGCTCTTCCTCATGTTGTCTCTTTTGTGCCTTCAATTGTTGCTCATGAAGATGGGAATTGTAGGCCAACTCCTCTAATTTTAAATCATATTCTTGTTGCCTCTTTATGACATTCATCTCCTTGGTCCAATCAAGCAATATGTTCTTGATGTTTGCAATCTCTGTTTGTTCATCACTTTGGAGCTAAATAGGACATTGAGTGTGCCAGTTTGGCATAAAATAGGTTTCTTGAAGTTGATTTTGAGCATATATTGGCTACCATGATGGTTGAACAGGGGTGGGTGGGTGGAAAGTATATGGAACCTACTAGTTTTCTTAAATAGCTATGGAATTTGAACTAAAACCAGTAGCATGATTGACCTGATATGGTTGATAATGTGGTGGGTAAGTAGCATTCTCATGAAATGGAGGTGGAAACATGCTATTTTTATGAAAACTTGAAATGTTAAAGTATTTAAAACCTGGAAAACCTCTTGAAATCAAAGTGAATCAACTTTCTTTTGCAAAAATGAAACATACTAGCACTTTGTCTACTTCCAACTAGCAAATAATCTTTTCGAAGCCACCAGGTGTGTAAAGAAAATGCCTCCAAAAGGTTGAAACTACTATTGTACACACCAAACAATAGTAACAAAATGTATAAATAGATTGAGAATCAGTTCAAAGTCCCACCAAGTGTGCAAAAAAATTGTTGTCTCCTAATAGTGCACCCTTATTGAGTAAACTCGACCTATTGGTTAAATATTGGAACTTTTATAGGTTGTGGGTTACATAAAGCAGAGAAGAACCTCCAGAGTAATCTGGCTCATATGGTGTCACCTAAACTATTGCTAAGCTAATTCTTTTCTGAGGAAAGAGTAAGAAAGAAACATCAAAATGAAACTAACTCCTAAGGTGATACAAAAAATTTGATTCAAGCCTATAGTATTGTCTTAACACACAATTTTTTCAATAGCTCGGCTTAATTTAACACAACTTATATATTTTAATATATCCATGCATAATTTTTTTTCAAGGAGGCTTGATTCTCTTAACACTATTGAAGGAAAAGAGTTCTTTCACAACTAAAGTATGTATTTGAACCACTGCATAGCTTACAACCTATAAAATTATATGTTTCTTTTTCCTAAAGATGCTAAAATGAGATAAGCATTAAAGGAATTATCAAAACTCACAAGAACATCATCAATCACACACTGCACACTATGAGCCAACTTCTAAGAAGGTAAAAAACATTGAATTTTATTGATAAAAGGTGTTACAAACTCTGTACCTGTCTGAGATTGAGTTACAGTATTGTCGTTTCCTTGAAAGAGCTCCAAAATAAGCTACAATACATCCTAAAAAGAAGAAATAACTAACTTCAAAAATGAACTTTGAAGTTACTTATGTTTTTCTTAGTTGAACGAAGATAGGAAACTCAAACTCCCTTGGTCGTGCACAACAATAAAGCCTACTTTTTAGCCCCTTAAAAGACTCTAAAAAGGCTTTAAAATGAAGAAAAGGTCAAGGCTTGACCTCTACTACCATAAAGGCACTTAAAAATGATCCTAAATGCTCTCATTTCCCTCCAAAACCAAGTCAAAACACCCCTACATTCTCTCCACTTGTTGGATAACTGCCCAAACCTCTTTCTAGATGCTTAGCGATGCTGATAAATCCTAAAACTAGCCCCTTTTACCATATCTTGAAGCAACACCTCTTTATCTCCTTTTTGCACAATAAATACCATTAATTAAAATGGTTTATAAACTACCATTTCAACCATGTTTTGCATTATACTTTCTGAGAATATGAAGGAATCTATGCATATCTTTGCATATCTTGAATCAGCCTATTTTAAAAATTCTTCTCTAGGTCTTATTTTTGTAAGGTCTGTCAAGGGTTTTATCCCTTAATCTTGATAAGGAGATTTTTTCACTGCTCTAGACTAGTGAAAAAATATCACAAACTACAAACTTGGTTGGTTAGAAATTTATTAGGTTTTTTCACCTTCTTGTTTCATAATTTTTGACCAAAAATCTCAAGAACCCAGATCATAGTTTGTGAGATATGACTGTTCCTTTGCAGACATGTTTTATGATGACTTAGCACAAGAAACCTGCATGCATAAATTGTACATCATAACTGAAAGTAGCTTTAATAAGTGCATAATTCTCTATATTGTCCTTTACATCCAATGAGCAAGTTAACTACCCTACCACAATGTCTTCTTGCAATATTCCTTAAACTTCCATGGTAGCTTAAGGACTCATGACTGGTTATGCACAAAGTCACTATAAGGGATATTGTTGAAGCTTATTATCATCCCTTTCATGGTACTCTGTCTTTTCTTTACTCGGTCATGTGACTCCACTGCATCAAATCATTGTGAACAAACTTGGGACTCATGTTACTTATTACCGTGATTGCTTGTAGCTACAAAGCCTTTGGATGCAACATGACTTTAATGATGATCAAGTCTCATGGACTTGCTAGATCTGCAACCTATACACTTGCATTACTTTTGTCCAAATCTGCACCATGTTTTGTTCTATGACATGTTATAGAAATAGATGCTTCTTAAAACATGTTATGCCCTTAAAAAGGAATCCAATCATGAATAATTTTTTCACCATGACCATCATCTTTTGACTAATGACTTGACAGTCAAAGATAGCAATTTTCTTTAACTATTTTTTTTCCTTTTATGCAAGTAATGGCTACCATTTTCATGTGATGGCATGCACTTTGTACTACCACATGAAGTTTGCTTGTTTAAATGTATCCTTAGATTGCAGGCTACCTCTTGAATAGTCTTTATATGACAACAAGTATTCATCTTCAAGACATTGGTTGATCTTTATGCTCCAATTGAGAAACTATGAGTCATTATGATGGTAAACTACTAGCTCACTACCATGAGTGATGTGTTCTTTCTCCATTGATGGAAAGTGAGAAGAATTACACTATTATCCCTCTTAAAACACAAGAGGGAAGCATGTTGGGATCAACCCTTGTGGGAGCCCATTTCACTCCACATGCTATGACATCAAATGTAGATAATCCATCCATGATGATTTCACATATACCTTCATCATCTCTTGCAGGTATTTTTGGAGCAATCGGAAAACTTTCGAAGCAATCAGGCAGGAGGGGCTAGACAAGGATGCAATAATTCAACTTGGGGTTCGTCATTTAGGAAATGACAGATCCCTACTCCTTCCATATGTTCTTTTGCTTTTATATCTTCAAATGTATAGTTTAAATTTCATTTTGTATTGAAATAGTTACTCCTATGGATTTTGTGGGATACCATACATTTATATTTATCAATAAAAACATCATTTATGTAAAAAAAATTTAGTCTCTCTCCTCTTGTATACATTTGCATAATGGAACGCAATCTATTTGATAATTCTTTTGTACATATGAATATAACTTAGAAGAATTAAATGTGTACCTTTTACCTTTATTTGCAAACACAATCTGAGTTCTACTGGATTGAGTTGGAAGCTAAATTAGGTAACAACAAGTTCAAATTAGGTCAACACCTAAACATTCCCATGGTGGATAAGAATGAAGGTGACCCATATAAATCCTTAATTAGGACCCAAATGAATCTGAACACACCTCAACACGCTTTCACAAGCCTCACATGTAGTGTTAACACAAGGTTGGCCAATACTTGAGATAAACACCATAAAAATTAAGTACACACTTCCTTAAGTCAATTTGAAACTTTTGAACAAGAAAATTCACTTGAACATGATCTAGAATAATCTTCAAACCATTGGAGATCCATCAAAAAGCTTGTTCAAAATAGCATCATACAAATACTTTAGCTCAAAACAACTAGTAAACCTTATTCACACATTGACGCATGAAACACATGTTGTACTGTACCAAATCAAGTAAACCTTGAATACTAAAAGATACAAACATTATAAGGAACTTCCCAAATCCACACAACCTAATGCCAAACTATGAAGAAATTCGAAGCAAATACATTTATCCTAACCATAGAAAACATCACTAAAAAAATTGGTTCACACATTGGTGAAAGTATCGCATTTTGTATAAAGATCTAGAAACCAAAATTTTGAATACATAAACCTCTAACAACCTTAAACAACATATCAGATCCACATAGGCATAGTATCAATATAGAAGAAACACAAATCACATCCTGAAGAATGCTTTGAACACTTGTACACCATTGTTTTTTCTGTTTATTAAATTTTCTCAAAAGCACTTGGAGACCAAGAACCAAACACATCATCTCAAATCAATACACACATTTCAACTCATCTTCAAATAAATAAATATAAAGATAGCTCCATGTACTCACAACAATTCCCCAATATCTCCATTATACATGCACAACCTGCAACAATAATTTTCTAAATATCCTCGACATCATCATACAACAAACTTCCTAAACACATAGTTGACATCAATAACAACATCAATCAGTAGACATCCTATTAACATCAATGACAAGTTGACAACATATTCATACTTACAATAGTGTTGAACCTAGTGATGCTCCTAGTACGACATTTGTTGTAGTCCCCTTAGCTAGTTGTCTTCCTTATATAATGAGTAAGATTGGGATACAAATGACCCGTTTTAGGTTGAGTCACATGTGAAGTACTTATTTCTTGTGTTTTCTTTGTGTTCTTTTTGTTTGCTTGCATGTAATGTGATCCATCATATTGTGTTGTTTGGTATGTCTTTATGTTTGTGATTTTTCTTTAGATGACCCTTGTTGCTCTATTAGCACAAAGATACAAAGAAAATGAATCTATTGTGATATCCTTCTATTTGTATCTCCATTGTTTTATATATCGTAAACTTTGATCTTGTCGTGTGTTTTCCTTTTATGGACAATGCAAGGCATTGAGACATTTAGGTCTCTTCCATGTTGATCCAAAATTTTGTTTATTCTCTCTCTCTCTCTTTGTGACATTCTTCTATTGTGTTTGTTGTTCCACAAGGAATGATGTTAGTTTCGATCTCTATTGTATCATTGTAGCAAAGAAATATATTGACCCTGGATCCATGGATCCCTTCAATGTTCATCTTTTATCTTCTCTATGGCATTCACATTTGGGGGAAACCCCTTAGAATGAGGCATCTTTATTTGGAAACATATCATTGGCATGGGGATTTCCAAATAGGTTATCATGTCCTTATCACTTGGGATTTATCATTTTTATACTTTTAATTAATTTCTCACAAGGTGTTTTGCAATTTCTTGAAAGTGGGGGCATACATTGGCATTTTTTCTTCACTTTATCCATGAGTGTTGGACTTAGTGGTGCGTTGACATTGGCATTTTTACTTCACTTTTTTAATAGGTGTTGAACTTAGTGAGGTGTTGAACTTAGTGTGGTGTTGGCATACAATCTTGACCATTTTGTAGCACCTTAAATTAGAGTTATCAGGGAGTATAACTCTTGTTATGGTTGTTATGGGACACACCTAGTGAAAAACGATCCTCACTAGACCCAGTTTTTTTCTCATTTTACCTTGCTTGGGGGCTCACCTAGTGAAAAAAAGTCCTCACTAGCTCATGTTGCCTTCCTGTTTATGATTTTCCAAGAAAATATCATACTTTTCTATTGTGTGATTCATGAAAACCTTTGGTGTAGATACTAGCATAACACAACTTGCTATCACGTACAATCCTTTTGCATTTTAACATTAAATATGCTTGTGTGTGTTATATTGTTGCCCTTCATGTGTGTTCCTTTGTGTTTATATTGGTTTTCCATGGGATCTTAGATCCTAGGGCTTGATCACCCCCCTAAATCCTTTGGAATCCTATCTTTCAAACATTTGGACTTGATTGGACCCCTCTTGACCTATTTCCTACTTTAATGTGAGTCTAAGCATAAGTTCATACTCTCACTAAAGTGAGGGCTAAATGTAGTGTAGAAAATTGTCACCCTTAATAATTTCACACTATGTTTTGGTCTCCCTTAATTTATTGGACCTAATTAAGTATTTAATCTCCCAAATTATGCATTATATGGCCTATTTTTGACAATTTCTAAAGGATTACAATAAAAAATCAAATGCATTCATCCAATACATTGTCCTTGACCCCTAAAATCTTGAAAAATAGGGTTGGGACACTCACACCTTGGGTGTGAGTTTCCCCTTATTTTGGATCTAAATTCAAATATGTTGGTGTCAACAATTTAATATTTTCATTTCAATTTTCCAAAGTCGACCATCAAGATTTAATATTTGGGAAATCAAATAATTGCATATAAATACCTAGTTATTGCATCATTTCAACATTAAGCAAGAAGATCTAGAAATCAACTCAAGAAATTATTGTCAATAGCATTCAAGAATAGCATTTTTTGCAGTAATTCAAGATCCAAGCATTCATTATGTTATTTGCAATTTTTGAATACCATGTTGTCATATGTTTGTGAAGGCTAACACTTTGTAGGTCTCCAAGAAATTCAAGCATTCAAGCATTCAATAAAATCAATCAAGTATGATTCAAGTATTTTGTTTCATTTGTTGTCAAAAAGATTGGAGAGGATTGAAAGAAGCTTGAAGATCCAATTTTTGTTTATTTCGTTTGTTGTCATAAACATTGTCAAGCCATTGAAACTTAGCTACAATATTTTATGTAAAAGATGACAATTTTGTAAGCAGGAAATGAAAGTGTAGATCCAACATCAAAGGATTGTGAAGATAGGTCTAAAAATATCATCAAGGACACTTATTCCTTGGGTGCCTATGTCCTCCATTTTCAGCCTCAAATTTGAACCACATGTGCACAATGCCCTACTCTACTCATTTTTGTTAGAATTTGACTGTGACTTTCTATATAAATTACACTTTTAGGTTAATTATTACATTACATTTCATTATTAGGTCCATTTCATATTTGTTCAAGGGGTGGTTGATGTACCTTTCAGGCTATAATTCAATCACATACCTTGTAAAATCCCTCACTTATCTATCTCCATCCCATTACCCTCCAATCTCTAATGAAACATTTTGAAAAATGCATAAACCCTAGGATAAAATTCTATAGCTTATATTTTTCTTTGTTTTAGCTATAAAGTTTCTTGTGCTCCTAAAGAAACCATATGAGTTTTTACTTGAGCTTGGATTGCACCAGTCTTGGTTGCTCTTTGGCCAACAACCACTACTATTGAAGGCAATAACAAATTTGGGTTGTGTGTAGATTAAGATGTAGTAATGGGTCTTTGGCCCATACAATCTTATGTCTAAAAAATACTTGAAAGAAGTCTCATCAGGTGTTCCAAAGAAGGAACTTTTGATGTCTAAAGCTGATGTTCTTGACAACAACCTCCTATAGGAAGTTTCACAAACATGGGACCAAATTATGGTATGTGGAACGACCTCTAGAATTTTAGAAGCCAACTCTTCACATTTTAGGGAGAAAAGGGAAGAAATAAATACAAAAACAAAAATAACCAAAATTATTCTAAGGCGATATGCTATAATATCTTATGGTTCACTTTTAACAATGCATAATGTATTTTAAGCTTATGAAATATTCATAGAGATTTGAAAGATTAAATACATGATTAAAATATTGTAACATAAATTCAAAGATAAACACTACAAAAGAAGAAATTAAAAATAACAGATAATAATTGTTTCCACAATATTAGATTTAAAAAACCACATCATCTTCATTGCTAGGGGAGAAAAAAATATAAAGGCCACTAGGGCATAGTTTAAGATATTCAATCCTTCCCACGAGGGCACTTGTTAAGGTCCAATGAAAGAAAAACTTCCTACTACTTTATATTGAAAGGCTAAACTATTATAACTACTCTATTATTTTCAAAATTTTGAACCTCTATTACTAAACAAAACCTCAAAATATATAAGCCCCACATTTCTAACTTGATGAAGGTTATGAGGTAATAAAAATCCACCTAGAAGGCTCGAACTATCTCTTCATCATAATACTATTGTAACTTCCCAATGGCCTAATGATTAATTTTGCTAGAGGAAGGGTGCAACAAGATGGGGAGCCAAATTGTGGCCAAAATCTTAAAAACTTTTGATAGGCTATAACGCGAGCACGTTATGGCTTGGTGTGACCGAGCCTAAGGCTCGGCCATATTGATTCTATTCCATGCTCACATTATAATGTGAGCGTGTTATAAGTTATTAAAACAAAAAAAAACAAATTGAATTCATTTTTATGTTGACTTTCTTTTTTTTCTACTGACTGTGGCCAAAAACCCTTCTCTTGGGTGCTCATGTTCTAGGAGGAGGTAATCTTGCGTTTTTTCATCATTTTTTTGTTATTTCATCGCTAGGATGTTGCCATGTCGATGAGGAGGTCGAAGAGGTAAGGATTTTTTTTTGTCGTGAATTTTTTAGTTTTAGGTTGTTTTTTATATTCATTTGTTGAAATTGTAGGAAATGATAATGATGTTGGAAACACTCTTGAAAACCCTCCCAAAAATCATCAACAACTAGAGGAACAAGAATATGAACAAAATAATCAAGTTCAACAACCACAACAACAATCTCCTCCACCAATCCCTCAACATCCTCCTGGCACTCAAAAAAATTTAATGGGGGTAATTGAAAATAATAAAAAACAAATTGAGGAGTTAATCACGAGGTTGACTGATCCAGTAGGTTCAACCATGGAAAGAAGAACAGTTGCAAATTCACTTAAAGAAATGTTAAAACATGTAGATGCAATCAACAAATAATTAAGTGGTTGGGAAGATAGGAGGTAGGTGGCTAGGATTTTTGACTAGGATAAATTATCATATAAATATGTAAAAGATGAAAAGATTACAAAATTAGATTTGTGTTCATTATTCACCAACCCATACACAAATCAAAATCTTGACCTCAATGCGAAGAGGTTTCCTATCCATTGGTGCCACCACCAAGGGACTAGGAACTTTTTTTGGGATAGGTGGTACATGGTTTTTGATTACCCACCATGCAACAATTGCGATGTCCCACAATATTTCCTGAGGAAACTATATTGTGAATTCATCTTGAACAAAATTCTGAATTATTTTGATATAAGGGACTTCTAGGGGAGAGGTGGGGGTTAGATCAAAATAGACCTGGTGCACGATAGGATCCTAGGTGGCAAGCGAGACAAGCTCTTGCTAGGCCAGATCTTGAACACATTCTTATCCCTTCCATGGCGAAGGAGAGTGTTGAGGTAGAGAATGAATGTTACATAGAGAAAATCATCTCAATACTGTTGGTTTGAATAAAGTCTTGTACCTAGTTAATTCTTAACTGTGGACTTAGGGGACTTAGTTAATAGGTTAAGTTTACTTAGGATATAAGCTTTTTTCTAGAGGTCAATCTAGACTTTACATTATCCTAGATAGTTATGAGTTAGTTGTCTCACGTGATAGGATTAAGACACTTGTCATGATCTTGTCTTATCCTATCTCTCATCTTTACCTTTATAAGCAAGGAATTTCTTGCATATTTTGTATTGTATTGCATTGCATAACATCTTGTATAGCATATTGATCATATTGCATCATATTACAATTCTTGTTTGGTAGAATAGCATCTTCCATTGTTGCTTCTCTCTATTTATTGTGGAGGTTATTTGGTGTTGCAAATTGAAGATCTTGGTCTCTCACACCAACACGGTATCAGAGCCTTGAATCTTGCAAACCCCTTCATTTTTTTATTAGAGAGTTTCTACCATCAAGTTTTATTGTGTTTTGAGTTTATTTTATGATATTGCAAATTCTCGTATGCTCTTCTCTTGCATTTCAATATGATCTTGAGAATCAAAAGGGCTTGCAAAGATTTGTTAATCCTATATTGTATGTATGATTTTGGTGAGATACGGTGATTGCAACACTTTTGGCTATAGTGGCAGTATGTTTGGTTGTCCCATTATGTCTAGGAGGCTCAAGAAAGCCAAATTTGGATTTTGTTTCACTCAATTTGCTCACCATTTGCAACTTTGGCAAACAAGGGTTTGAAGCTCAGATATGGTGAATAGCTTTTTATAGGAGCATTTTTGGCAAAAAATAACCTTGTCATTACATCTGGGAGGCCGTTTGCATGAATTTTGACATAAAATTTGGCTATATTCGATGACATTCATATTTGGGGAAAAAAAAATGGTTGAAGGGTCGTATGGTCCCCCAACCTACATAGGTACATCAAAATTTTTTTTAAAAAAAAAAATCATTTTCTACATAAAAAAAATTCAAGCGATATTATCTTGAAAATATCAAAAAATATATTAAAAATATTAAAGCGCATAGTGCTTTAGGTTGAAGCTCTTTAAGTGTTGTTCATATTGTGGGACCCGTGGCTGCGGACTTAAAAATTTTACAGATATTCTTTGACTACAGGCTTTAGCTCTAACCGACAGCGTTGCAATTACTAAACCACTGGTCACCAATACCTGCCAGTTGCAGTCCTTAACTGCGAAGGTGAGCACTTCATGTGACCAAGGGGGATTAACTACTAGCAGTCTTCCTAAACTGCCAGATTTTTTTTGCATAGTCATATTGGAAAACCGAAGGCCAGTCACCAAGGGCTAAATTTTTGCTCCCAATTAGCCTCCAAAGTACCTAAAACATGCCTTTTCTTCAATTTTGCATCTTTTCGCCACGAAGTCATATTTTTACAAACGATATATCGTTAGAAAGCTAATTTGATGAACTTCATAGTGGTGTAGGTGATTTTTGCTAATTTTTCCATTTTTTCTAGTTTTTTTCTGCTTGAAGGTATAGGTGCATTTATTACTTGTAACTAGCATAACTTTTGCATATGAAGTTGAAATATGGAAAACTTTTGTTTGAAATTTCTCAAAAAATCACAAGGATTCTGTTTGTAAACTCTATTTTCAGTTTTGACAAGCATTTTTTTGAAAATTGTAAAAATCACTGTGTTATAAACAGTTGATTTGAGCTTGTCATTTGTACAAATTGCAAAATTTCTTCATCATAATTTGTGAAGGGGGTTACAAATTGAAAAATTTCTTCATCATAATTTCTTAAGGTCCAATGAAAGAAAAACTTTCTACTACTTTATATTGAAAGGCTAAACTATTATAACTACTCTAGTATTTTCAAAATTTTGAACCTCTATTACTAAACAAAACCTCAAAATATATAAGCCCCACATTTCTAACTTGATGAAGGTTATGAGGTAATAAAAATCCACCTAGAAGGCTTGAACTATCTCTTCATCATAATACTATTGTAACTTCCCAATGGCCTAATGATTAATTTTGCTAGAGGAAGGGTGCAAAAAGATGGGGAGCCAAATTGTGGCCAAAATCTTAAAAACTTTTGATAGGCTATAACGCGAGCACGTTATGGGTTGGTGTGACCGAGCCTAAGGCTCGGCCATATTGATTCTATTCCATGCTCACATTATAATGTGAGCGTGTTATAAGTTATTAAAACAAAAAAAAGCAAATTGAATTCATTTTTATGTTGACTTCTTTTTTTTTCTACTGACTGTGGCCAAAAACCCTTCTCTTGGGTGTTCGTGTTCTAGGAGGAGGTAATCTTGCATTTTTTTCATCATTTTTTTGTTATTTCATCGCTAGGATGTTGCCATGTCGATGAGGAGGTCGAAGAGGTAAGGATTTTTTTTTGTTGTGAATTTTTTAGTTTTAGGTTGTTTTTTATATTCATTTTGCTGAAATTGTAGGAATGATAATGATGTTGGAAACCCCTTCTTGAAAACCCTCCCCAAAAATCATCAACAACTAGAGCAACAAGAATATGAACAAAATAATCAAGTTCAACAACCACAACAACAATCTCCTCCACCAATCCCTCAACATCCTCCTGGCACTCAAAAAAATTTAATGGGGGTAATTGAAAACAATAAAAAACAAATTGAGGAGTTAATCACGAGGTTGAATGATCCAGTAGGTTCAACCATGGAAAGAAGAACAGTTGCAAATTCACTTAAAGAAATGTTAAAACATGTAGATGCAATCAACAAATAATTAAGTGGTTGGGAAGATAGGAGGTAGGTGGCTAGGATTTTTGACTAGGATAAATTATCATATAAATATGTAAAAGATGAAAAGATTACAAAATTAGATTTGTGTTCATTATTCACCAACCCATACACAAATCAAAATCTTGACCTCAATGCGAAGAGGTTTCCTATCCATTGGTGCCACCACCAAGGGACCAGGAACTTTTTTTGGGATAGGTGGTACATGGTTTTTGATTACCCACCATGCAACAATTGCGATGTCCCACAATATTTCCTGAGGAAACTATATTGTGAATTCATCTTGAACAAAATTCTGAATTATTTTGATATAAGGGACTTCTAGGGGAGAGGTGGGGGTTAGATCAAAATAGACCTGGTGCATGATAGGATCCTAGGTGGCAAGTGAGACAAGCTCTTGCTAGGCCAGATCTTGAACACATTCTTATCCCTTCCATGGCGAAGGAGAGTGTTGAGGTAGAGAATGAATGTTACATAGAGAAAATCATCTCAATACTGTTGGTTTGAATAAAGTCTTGTACCTAGTTAATTCTTAACTGTGGACTTAGGGGACTTAGTTCGCAGGTTAAGTTTACTTAGGATATAAGCTTTCTTCTAGAGGTCAATCTAGACTTTACATTATCCTAGATAGTTATGAGTTAGTTGTCTCACGTGATAGGATTAAGACACTTGTCATGATCTTGTCTTATCCTATCTCTCATCTTTACCTTTATAAGCAAGGAATTTCTTGCATATTTTGTATTGTATTGCATTGCATAACATCTTGTATAGCATATTGATCATATTGCATCATATTACAATTCTTGTTTGGTAGAATAGCATCTTCCATTGTTGTTTCTCTCTATTTATTGTGGAGGTTATTTGGTGTTGCAAATTGAAGATCTTGGTCTCTCACACCAACACGGTATCAGAGCCTTGAATCTTGCAAACCCCTTCATTTTTTTATTAGAGAGTTTCTACCATCAAGTTTTATTGTGTTTTGAGTTTCTTTTATGATATTGCAAATTCTCGTATGCTCTTCTCTTGCATTTCAATATGATCTTGAGAATCAAAAGGGCTTGCAAAGATTTGTTAATCCTATATTGTATGTATGATTTTGGTGAGATACGATGATTGTAGCACTTTTGGCTATAGTGGCAGTATTTTTGGTTGTCCCATTGTGTCCAGGAGGCTCAAGAAAGCCAAATTTGGATTTTGTTTCACTCAATTTGCTCACCATTTGCAACTTTGGCAAACAAGGGTTTGAAGCTTAGATCTGGTGAATAGCTTTTTATAGGAGCATTTTTGGCAAAAAATAGCCTTGTCATTATGTTTGGGAGGTCGTTTGCATGAATTTTGACATAAAATTTGGCTATATTCGATGACATTTGTATTTGGGGAAAAAAAAATGGTTGAAGGGTCGTATGGCCCCCCAACCTACATAGGTACATCAAAAATTAAAAATTAAAAAAAAATCATTTTCTACATAAAAAAAATTCAAGCGATATTATCTTGAAAATATCAAAAAATATATTAAAAATATTAAAGCGCATAGTGCTTTAGGTTGAAGCTCTTTAAGTGTTGTTCATATTGTGGGACCCGTGGCTGCGGACTTAAAATTTTTACAGATATTCTTTGACTACAGGCTTTAGCTCTAACCGACAGCGTTGCAATTACTAAACCACCGGTCACCAATACCTGCCAGTTGCAGTCCTTAACTGCGAAGGTGAGCACTTCATGTGACCAAGGGGGATTAACTACTAGCAGTTTTTCCTAAACTGCCAGAATTTTTTTGCAGTCATATTGGCAACCGAAGGCCAGTCACCAAGGGCTAAAGTTTTGCTCCCAATTAGCCTCCAAAGTACCTAAAACATGCCTTTTCTTCAGTTTTGCCTCTTTTCGCCACGGCGTCATATTTTTGCAAATGATATATCGTTAGAAAGCTAGTTTGATGAACTTCATAGTGGTGTAGGTGATTTTTGCTAATTTTTCCATTTTTTCTAGTTTTTTCCTGCTTGAAGGTATAGGTGCATTTATTACTTGTAACTAGCATAACTATATAAACAGTTGATTTGAGCTTGTCATTTGTATAAATTGCAAAATTTCTTCATCATAATTTGCTAAGGGGGTTACAAATTGAAAAATTTCTTCATCATAATTTGTTAAGGTCCAATGAAAGAAAAACTTCCTACTACTTTATATTGAAAGGCTAAACTATTATAACTACTCTAGTATTTTCAAAATTTTGAACCTCTATTACTAAACAAAACCTCAAAATATATAAGCCCCACATTTCTAACTTGATGAAGGTTATGAGGTAATAAAATTCCACCTAGAAGGCTCGAAGTATCTCTTCATCATGATACTATTGTAACTTCCCAATGGCCTGATGATTAATTTTGCTAGAGGAAGGGTGCAAAAAGATGGGGAGCCAAATTGTGGCCAAAATCTTAAAAACTTTTGATAGGCTATAACGCGAGCACGTTATGGCTTGGTGTGACCGAGCCTAAGGCTCGGCCATATTGATTCTATTCCATGCTCACATTATAATGTGAGCGTGTTATAAGTTATTAAAACAAAAAAAAGCAAATTGAATTCATTTTTATGTTGACTTCTTTTTTTTTCTACTGAATGTGGCCAAAAACCCTTCTCTTGGGTGCTCGTGTTCTAGGAGGAGGTAATCTTGCATTTTTTTCATCATTTTTTTGTTATTTCATCGCTAGGATGTTGCCATGTCAATGAGGAGGTCGAAGAGGTAAGGATTTTTTTTTGTTGTGAATTTTTTAGTTTTAGGTTGTTTTTTATATTCATTTGTTGAAATTGTAGGAAATGATAATGATGTTGGAAACCCTCTTGAAAACCCTCCCAAAAATCATCAACAACTAGAGCAACAAGAATATGAACAA
>VDFB02265268.1:0-23481 GCA_007258455.2 Sequoia sempervirens
GCAAGAAGGTCAACCAGGTCAAGCAAGCAAGTAGATCGCTCACACCTTGACATCAATGACAAAATATTGTAACAAAATCTTCACCATCTAACACCTAAATGCCTTTGACATCAATGACAATCATTCTAACACCAAAGTCAATGTGTCACTCCTAAACTCACCAAAATATCTATCAAATAGGAGGCCAACAAGTAGCACACCTAATGCAGGAGCATCCATGGCAAATTGGCAATCCTGTATCAAGTAGAATTTTCAATTTTTGTTGAGCAATTTTGTAATTTTGTGGTGAGTAAATTTTGGTTTGGAATTCAAATTGAAGTTGGTAAATAATATATATTTGAATAATTAAACTTGACAAATTAATTTCCCTTTGCACATTGTCAAGTTGACTTGTGGGGCAAAAGCAACGAAAAAATAGTTTTAAAAATATTTGAAAGGCAAATTGGTGTGTTGGGATTTGAATTTGGAGTTTTGAAACACCATTTAATGATCCCTAAAAAGTAGGGACTGGGAAGTGGGCACCCAGGATTGGCTTTGATTTTTCTGCTTTTTCAAGAGTCAAAAAGGAGAGAAAAAAAACTGAAAAAGACTCCTATTTTTAGTGGGCTGTTGGGAATGGTTTTTAATGGTTTTTAATTGTTTTAAATTTATTTTTTTGAGGAATTTGATGTGAAGCAACAGCATGGGTCATGCCATATTGATTAGGCCTAAATAAAGCATGTAAAATTAATTCTATGACAGGGAGGAGTAAAACAGGAAAAACCCATTCTTCAGTAGGGCAAGTTTGAACAAAAAAAAAAAAGATAGAAAGAGGAAGGCATAGCATTCTCTATGAGGGTGTTGTTGGTGTGTTGTTGCAGGTTGGGACTGATTTAAACCAGCCCATGAGAATGCCAAAGTAGCTGGATTGAATTTATAAGAGTTGCAGGTGATATAGAAGTGTTGGGATATGGTTTTGTTTGCAGATGTTCATGTGTTTGAGGATAGTTTGGATGTGAATTATTTTCATTTGCATATTTATTGTATGTAGGGAGATAATTTGTTGTATCTCAGTCCAATAGTGACTGAATTTTCACTGTAATCCGAGTTTATTAATAAAGCATATCATTGGTTCCTTGTGCAAGCAAGTTTCAGAAATTTATTTGCAAACTTTTGTTTCTGTTTGAGTTGTGTTGTGAGAATTTTAGAAGAGGAATTTATGAGATTGTCATTGACTTTTAGAGAGAGTTTAGAGTGTTTAAAGCTCTCCCTACATTAGTGGTATTAGAGCAAGAAGATCTTGAGTGTGTAATAGACCGCCGAAGAGAGGCAATTGCACTAGGACTGAGCTTGTGGGTATTGAAGAAAATGGATGGGATAGGAGCCCATCGTGGTAGAGGCAGAGGAAGAGGAAAAATGGACAACTTTGTCCATGATAATGATTTCAGAGCTTTGAGAAGTGTTGGCGTTTAAATTAGCACCTCTGGAGTGCTGATTGTAAACGTTCAGCTATTTCAAATGTTTTGCAACACTTCTTCGTTATTTAAAGAGGAGAAGTCCCTCTCTGCTGAAAGCAATGCGTAAGGAAGGGTATGGTAAACTAAGGTTCCTATCTTTTCGTACTTCAGCGGTAGGACACAAGGGTGCACAAACACAATGCGCCGCAGCTAAGCTTTTTCTCTGGTTTCTGAAGATCTTAACTACGACTATTCTAGCTTTTAATCTATCCAATACCTTAAGGTAAACAGAGCATGAGGGTATAGGAGCAGGAATGGATTGGTTGGATCACCTGAATTCGCCATCTCCTGAGAATATGGCTAAGGCTCTAAACTCTCAGATATATGCTGGGATAAGGTTGGTATAAGCAAACACTCTTTACGGTAAACTGGACCTGAGACCTGCCAAGGAGGAGGAACCCTACCCAAGGTATGGGCTAGGAAATGGTTTACAAGAAACAACAAATTGACGATGTCTTGGCAGACAAACTTGCTAAGGAGGAGGAACCCCTATCTGAAGTATAGATTGAAGGACAATACACTAAACAACAACAAACGATAACTGTCAATGACAAATATCCAAGGAGGAGGAACCCCTATCCGAGGAGGGAAATGAAACAACAAGCTATTTGATACAAGACGTGGAAATAACTCAAATAGGTAGATCAAAATGCAAGCGCCTTCTGATATTCTTCTTCAAGCTTCATCAACGAATTACAAAGGTTGGGATAGCAAAGGCACGAAATCATGCACAATTACAATCAACCAACGAACTCTCATCCAGAATGAGCAAATATTAAACTTTCCAAAGTTGTTGGCAACAATGACAACAATTTTTACGCATAGCAATAAAGTTAAACAAACAATGAGCCCAAGGCTCTATTTTATAGAACTCAAAGTGGGCAACCCCTAAAATCTCCTTGAGTTAATAGTAATGGTTGCGCAAGTAATTAGCAAATTTATTCTAAAGGGAGACAAAGCGGTTATCTAGAGACTACTTGATTAGCGAGAAAGTAAACAAAAGAGTCAACTGGAAACTACTTGAGTTGACTGAAAGCAAACTAAAGGTGAACTTAAATGTAAAGTCTCCCTCCAAAATAGACATCCACATTTAGTGGAGATCTAAGATCCACAAATCGCCAGGAAACCAGTGGAGCATCAACAATGATTGGGGATCGACAATGCATGATTTAAAGGGATATGGAGTTAACTTGAAGGACGTAAAGTTAACTCCAACTACATTTAATACCTTCTTGACTTGACTTGGAATGAGGGCATCAAGTCAGCTTCAAGTATCATAAATGCCAATTGGAAAGGTAGGACGTCCTTCCTAGGTGTCTTTTCACACTTCGCCATTTCCGGTCAACAGCTCCTTGATCCATGTGTTGACTTCTTCCGTTTCCGGATAGTCAATGCTTTGATGACACGACATCTCTTCTTCGCGCGGCTATTGCTCTTGGTAACTTTGGCTCCTAGTGCTTGGGCCGACCTCTTGGCGGTGGCAAATAAAGATTCGCTATTGCCTGCGGTAATATTAGTCTTTTGCTGCGCAGTCAGCCTTTCTTTTCTTCTTCGTCGAGGTAATTGTTGCAGCTCTCCCACGCTGGCGGGAGATGTATTCTTTTCAAAGATAAAGATCCATGACTGGCGATGATGTCGTTTTGCTCTCCGACTAGTATTGTAGATCTAGTTGGAGGATTCGGTGCAAGATGCAGTTTGTTCAATTATAAGGTTAAGGGCGCCAAATTGTCGATACGTGAAGAAAGAACTTTGCACATTGGTATGGCTCTGGATGTGTTGCCGGTTAACCGAAAAACCCCACGAAAAGCCAGCCTGTGAAATTATTTTTCAGGAAAGAATGCGGCACATGGGTTTGTTAGGTGCTTCAATGTTGGTGCGGCCCAGTTCCGCAAAATTTTCAGTTAAAACTTTTTGAAAAAACCCACAAAATAGGGTAGCAAGTTTCTTGATTCTGGAAAATCTGACGAGATGGGTTTCACTGGAAAGTTATGCTGAATCTACCCAGTTGATCAGATCTGATGTAGCCTGATGCTTTGTGTGACATGTAAGAAAACCTAAGACAAGAAGAGAGGAAGTAGACAGAAGATGGATTGGAAGTTTTTATCTAACTCCCTGAGAAAATTTGTCTCTGAATCCAACCTTAGATTAGCAATCTTCTTCTGCTTCAGATCTGCAAGAAATATCGAAGAACCGATGAAAACCTTGGCCAGATCTGTAAATGGCGTCCTTGAGAGCTTATGGCTGTTCTTGATCATCAACCTGCAATGAAATAATGAAATGGGATGCCTATACCTTGATTACATAGACTCAAGCCTTAGATCCACAAGTTTGGGGACTTAACTCATGATCAAAAGTTGTTTTGGCTTGATCTGAAGTTCAAAAAGGTGATTTCCACTGATCGTGGAATGATTTAGCCAAGTTTATCTCAAAGTATCTTGACTTTAGTCAACATCTTGGCCTTTGACTTCTTCTAGGCGTCCCTTTTTGAGTTTTGCAAGTTTTTTATTATTTTCTCTCTTGAATGACCTCAGTTTGATCCCGAATCTAGCTTGATTTGTTGATCCTGAGCTGTTGGTGGCACATTCACTGTTGAACTGGATCCAACCTGAAGAGAAGTGCCTCAGAGACATGATGACAAAAAGCTGAGTTCAAAGCTTCAAAAGAAAGGGTGCCTTTTCCAAGAAAGGGCGCTTTTGCTTTTGCCTTGGTGAATTTTCAATCTTCGTTCTTCAGCCTTTTTGAAACGACCTCTCGTGCTTTGATCTGGATTTCTCGTTGATCGGAGAATCAGATGATCTTGTTTGATATCTCGTCAGGTAGCCAACTCCGTTTCGCCAAAGATGATTGGAGTTGGAAAACTCATAAGTCATTTTAGGGTCCCTTTATTCAAGGGCGCCCCTCATTGAAAATGGCGCTTTTTCCCTTCAGCTTAGTTATCTTTATTTGAAATGTGCCTTGGTTCCTGATTGTTTGTTGACTGCTTCATCAGATGCCTGTGCTTGTAGTTGCGTTGTTGAGATCTACCTAGGCTGAGAAGATTGTCCTGGGAGGCCTTTGGTCATTTGTCAGCATCTAGAGGTCTAGAAAGAAGGGCGCCTTTCTTTGGAAAAGGCTCTTTTTTCTTTGATCTTTACTTTCGACAGCGGTTTCTTGATACTTTGTCAACTGCCTCTTTTTGCTTCGTCGGCAACTGCTTATGATCAACTTATCAGATGATCTAGCTATTTGTTTTGTTGTCGCGCCAGCAAGAAAACGCCAAGGATGACTGCATTGGATGATTCAACAGACTGCATTTGACCTTTAAAGATCATGGGCGCCCCTACTTGAAAAAGGCTCTTTTCAGCATTGCGAACTTGTCTCTCCTTTGTAACATTTCCAAAGTTAGTCAAATTTTGACCTTTTTCGGTTTCAGGAATCCCCTTCATCAAACAGCATCTTTTTAGATCTTTTTCGCCATGGTTGCATCGTTGAAGCTTTTGAAGCTTACCTTTCAGCACCTGGTACTGGCCAATCTATCATTAATGGCTGCGGAGCTCCTAACTTTGTTCCTGAAAAATAAAAATAGACCCACCAAAGTAAAATGTGTCTTTTGATGATTCTGACTTGACCAATGTGATTGTGAAGCCTTTTAATCCTATCAAAATCATTTTCAATCATTTCTGGGAAGGTCCTATTTTCGGGGGTTTCCCTGAAAATAGGGGCGTAAAACCCTGATTTTAAAATTTTCAGAATTTTGCACGTGTTCCTTAATAGAAACCCACAAAGACCCTATGTTTGGTTTGACCTAAAACAGACTTTTAACGGCATTTTAACAAGATTTAGCTCAATTTATACAGAATGCCAAAATTTTTATTTTGGGTACAACAAGAAGACAAGTGGAAGCACTTCAAGAAGAAATAAGAAGAGGGTTTGCACAAAGAAGGGAACAAAATAGTGATGAAGAAGAAGTTACAGAGAATGCTAGCCAAACAACTGAACAGAGAGAGGAAGTTGCAGCAGTTGCAAGGGATCTGTTGATGCGTGTTTTATGACACAACAAACATTTTAGAACAAAATGTCACAGACGCTCTATTCTCTCTTGAAAAACTACCTCCTATGCTAAGATTGCAAGTAAGGTCATAGGGTAATTCCAATGTTTAAGATGAATGCAGGTAAGCTCTGTGGTATGGATGTGATTTGCTGTGGGCACAATTGAGATTTACTTTTGCAAGTCATTCAAAAAGCGGAAACATAAATGCAGTATCATTTTGGATTTTATGATTTTTTTTTAAAAGCGAAAAAGAGTAAGGGTTTTAGAGATCCTATGCTATTCCTAAGAAATCAAGAGAAGACGAGGATTAAATGAAACCAAATAAACAATACTCTGCTTCGCCACATTAAACGACAACTACACAGAGCAAGTGCAATCTTCTGGGAATGTGCTTATGATTTTCACGTAATGAATAATTACCATCAAATCGAACAACAATTATTCAAACAGAAGTTAAGCATCCACGATAAAGCTCAGTCTAACTTTGCACATTGAGTGAAAATCATCCACCCAAAGAAAGTATGAGCTCGGTTTCACTAATCTCCGTTATCAATCTATCATTCTTCTAAAATACGTCATAATTCAAATTTACTAAGCGAGAAAGAAAATATGCGACCATGCAACTATTCGACAATCAAGTATTCAAGGCACCTCATGCATTTGAACTTTATTATCAAAGTAGTGTTTTCACAACAATCTCATAAAAACTCTCTTTATTTTCTACAATCTAATGCTCTTGAATCTGCTCTAACTTCTTAATCTCCTCTATCTAATCTATATCTATATCTCTAATTTCTAATGAAAATGAGAGAGTGAGGGGGGGGGGGGTTTATATAGTTTTTCAGAATTACAATGAACGGACAAGATTGATTCAGGATCAAAGGCCCAGATTAAACAGAACTAAACCCTAATTAGGGTTTCTAAAACCTCAACCAGTTAACTGAAGAGAACCTTAGACATCTAGAGTGGCATCCTTATCCACTTGTGCGGCCTTGCATTCGGCGAATCTGGACACGATCAAGCCGACCTCTTCCATGGCAATGTCGGGCAGTACGTTGACATTGTACTCCAGCAAATCCAAGCTCTCAGCACACTCTGCAAAAATAGTTGCCCATGCTGGTTCCTGCAACAAGAAAGAATTCCTGACGGCCATGAAGTTGAATATTTTGGTGAAGCTTTCTTTCATGATTGGCCCGGTGGTGGAGAAAATTATCCGCACTTGTTCTCTTAAATTCTTTGGACGCAAATGTTTCTTCCGGACAACATCTTTATCAAGCATATCGGCAGCCATCTGGTAAACTTTACTCTGAATTTCTTTTATTCGTTCTTCAACTCTGGCACCATCCTGCTTCACCTTTTCGAGGACTCCTCTTCTTGAGATCAGAGCATAATACCATCCATTAAAATCATATGCCGCTCCAGCTTCAATGACCTTGTCCTCAATCAACCTTTGCCTCGAGGCGCCCTTCAATTCCCGAATACATGGGATGATCCTGCTTTGAACATCTTCGAGACTACTCCATAATTCTGCAAGGTCTGCAACTCGTGATAGCATAAAGGAAGCTTGCTCATTTACTTGTGCCAACTTTTCTGCAAACGCCAACGCCTCTTCTTTCCTTCCAGCCATCCAGTCCTTAGCCTCTCTCGCCATAGTCAGCTCTTCCTCAAAATTTGCACTTGGTTCTTGTGAAGAATTTGGAGGTGGAAGCGCTGCTTGGTCACCTTCGTTCAGTGGCTCGGTCAGGTGCTGGATGTAGTCTTTTAGGCGCTGAATTTCTTTTTTATATTCTTTTTTCTTGGCAACTTCTTTTTCTAACCTGGACTTGATGGTGGCCACGGAATTGTCCAAGTCCTCGACCTCTTGCCCTATTGTTGTCGGACCCATGTTGATGGTCATGATAGCATATTCATCAGGGGCGATCTCATCTTGGAACTTGTTGGCTGTAGGTATTGCAATTTGTACTGTGCGGTTGCCAACCTCATCTCTCTGGATGGTGGAAAATTTCTTGGCCTTCTTCCTTGGGGCAACTTGCTCTAATCTCGCCAGAAAATCTGTGTCATCCTCTTGTTCTTCAGGTACCTCCGTTGGCGCCTTTCTTTTCAATCTTGCTTTCAGCCACTCTGGGATTGTTGGCTGCTCAATTCCGTCCTCCTGTTGATCTTGGACGTCTTGTATATCCTATACCTCCTGCTCTTCCTGAATCTCCGGCATATTTTGAACTTCTTGGGCCAATTGCATACCCTGAATTTCTTGGACGGATGGGTCATCTTGGATTCCTCTGAGGGCGGAAATCATTCCTTCCTCGAATTCTCCATCCATAATATCTGTATTATTATCTGATTCTAGGATTTTTGTGCTTGCTGGAGAAGGTTGATCATCATCTTCTACTTGTATTGGCTCCACATTTTCGACTGGAGAAGGGATCTTAGCATTTTCCAAAGATTCTCTATCCATGGCGAGTATTTCTTCTATGTTTCTGGAAGTGGCCGACTGAAGAGGTTTAGACTTGTGCTTCTTTCGAGAAGGCCCTTCATCTATCACTTTACCCTTGTCTTGTCTTGCAGATTTATCAACTTCTTTCCTTTTTCTCGAGTTGGCAGCATCTGTTGGTCCATCTGCACGAGATGCACCGGCGTTTGAAGAACAGGACTCTGTATCGCCCATCAATTCGTAGGTGAATTGCACATTTCTTTGTCTTAGGACTTCTACCTGCCGATCTATCCACCACTGAGAATATTTGAAAACGGGCCGCATGAGAGTTGCTAGGTCGCCCATCTCAGGTTCGAACCATCTTATAAGGGGGAGTGGCTCATTTTCATTGAAGCCCGACTGCAAGTATATTCCATCATCCTGTAGTTGATCGGGTATTTTGAAGAGCTCTGTTGCCCTTATCATGCTTAATGGCAATCTCGACCACAACCTCCTCCTTATGTCGTATTCATCTGCTGCGTTGGCCCAGAAGTCCTCTAAGTCAACCCGATGCTTGTACCTCTCTCCGTCCACAGTTCTGATGTGATGGAGCGGATCAAAGTTGTTCCTGGATTTGTATGATATGAATGGATATTGTTGAATTTCCAGTCGAGCAACCTCTGCTGCTTGTGCCGTCGGACATGACTCCTCCATGTTGCCGATGAAAAAAGGAAAGGTGAGAGCTGCTTTCTGCTTTGGCCTTTGAATATTCTGATACGCCTCTATGTAGAAACCCCTGTTTCCCCCTGACACTGCTTCTGATAGATTTTTAATGTTTTTCTGACGTTTTAGGGTTTTTGCATTTTTTTGTGTTTTTGATGCAATTTTGAAAAGGGTACGATTTTGATAATAAATGGCAATAAATTTAAATAAAATCTAAAAGCTCTGGAAATGCAACAATATCAATGCCATTCTCCTTTATTCGACTTTTCAATTGATTACAATAATACCCAGAAGCATGCAATGTATAAAATGAAGAATTTTCAAGATTCAAAAACCTGGTATTTTTGCTGGTACAGAAGTACAGATTTGTACGGCCCAATGAATGAATGCTCCTCTCCTGCGAAATGATGATCTCTGAAGACTCCCAGTAAGTTGGCGCCTCCAAGGAAGGTATTCTGGAACCAGTGCAATAGGCGTTTCACCCAGAAGGATGAAATCACGTGTTAAGAAGAGAAGTACGGCCTGCTGTGCAAGTACGGCCTGTCAGACCAGCAATCAATTTGTACGGCCTTCACAAATTTCAATGTATAAACCTCTGTAAATGGTGCGCCCAAGGCAACAGATAATAACTGGATGCAATAACTAATGAATCTCTGACAAATAACAATCACTGAAAGCTCTGTAGTTTCCTCTGAATAAGAAAACCTCTGTAGGCAATAAATCGAGTGATATTGCACACTCTCTGAACTGCTTTCCGCTGGAGATGGCTCGTTCTCCAAGGAATCGAACGTGAAACCCTAAGTCTCAGGCTCAGACCAAAAATTGATCAATATCAAATTCAATAATCTCATAATTGGGCTCCCATCCCAAGGCAAACCCTCAAATACATGAAAAGTGCGATTCCCTTGAAAATAGGGTTTTAATGAAATATTCATATTTTAATATTTTCACTTTTCCATAGTTCTCCACTGAATATTTAATTCTTAATTAAAATATCAAACTGGCCCCTTTCTTCATGATGGCGCACCCCTCAAGGAATTCACTTTAAGTTATAATATTAAATTATAACTTTATATTATAAACGTTAATTAATTAATATTTAATCAATACGATCAAATATTAATATCTCCCTTATTTCTAACCCGTTTACTGATCCGTCTGATGCTGACAGACTCTGAAGTGATTCCTGATGCCGCCACAGCCAAACTGCTAAAAATAGCAGTGGTCCCACACTGCCTGCCAAGAACTGCTAAAAATAGCAATTCTGCAAATGACCTCCGATCGAGCCAGAACGAAAGACACTGATCAATCCCTCGGCCGACCGGCCGAGCTAAGTCTCGGCGACCCCTTTCCACCATCGGCTCAACAGGGTCGTGAGGATAGGCCAATCCGCCGCCCGAGATGTCAATCGAAGGGGACATGATACCGCCTCTTCCCCGGAAATTGCTTGTCCTCAAGCAATCTCACTGCCGGATGCTGCAGAATCTCCTCACTCTCCCATGTCGCATCCTCAACCGGCAAATCTCTCCATTTCACCAGATATTCCCTGATAGTCCTCCGACGCAACTGTCTCTCCCTATACTCCAGGATGGACTCAGGTACTAGAATCAACTTACCCTCATCATCTATGGGTGGTAACACTGCAGATGGTACAACACGATGACCCAACGCCTTCTTGAGGCGTGACACATGAAATACATTGTGTACCCTGCTCTCAGCTGGAAGCTCAAGCTCGTAAGCCACCTCGCCAACTCTCCTCAGCATCCTGAAAGGACCGTAATAGCGCGGCTTAAGCTTCTCTGACCCACTCTTCCTAAGAGTGGACTGACGGTAGGGTTGAAGCATGAGGTAAACCATATCACCAACCTCGAAATGCCTCTCCGTCCTCTTCTGATCTGCGTATTGCTTCTGCTGATTTTGTGCCTTTGCAATATTCTCCTTGAGAGCCCTCATAGTGTCCTGACTCTCCTGCAACCAACCTCCTGCACTCGGCACTCTACTGTCGCTCAATAACAGATCAAGGAAACTCGGCGCCTCATACCCATATAGTGCCATGAAGGGTGACATCCGAATGGTCATATGGAATGTCGAGTTGTAGCAATACTCACACAAATGTATCCATTTGACCCACGCCTTCTGCTGCCCTGCTATGTAGTTCCTGAGATATCCCTCCACCCACTTATTAACTATCTCTGTCTGCCCATCTGTCTGTGGATGGTAACTGGTGCTCGGTGTAAGCTCGGTCCCGCAAAGCCTGAAGACCTCCTGCCAGAAGTTACTCAGGAACCGGCTATCTCTGTCACTGACGATGCTTCGAGGCAACCCATGAAGTCCGAATATCTTCGAAGAACACTCTCGCCACTGTAGCCGCGGTGGAGTCGCGGGTGATCGGAAAGAAGTGGGCATACTTCGTAGTTTCTATCCACAAACTTCACGATATGTAATCACTTCGGCTTTGTGCGCCCGCGGATAAAATCCATCGACAGTATTCCCACTTCCCGCCGAATCGAAGTGGCTGAAGTAAATTCGCCGTGAGTATTCTCCCCGCTGTTCTCACGACAAACGTGGCACTTCATCAGCATTACACCGAAGAACATCTCTCTTGTGACCTTTCCACGTGAACCTCTCCCGTATCTGCCTGTAAGTCTTGAAGTAACCGGGATGTCCTGCTGTGGGAATATCATGAAAGGCCCTCATAACCATGTTCTTCACCTCAGAACCGGGAATCAGAAATATCCTGTGCTTGTAAATGATCAAATCATTTACAAGTGTGTACCTGGTATCTACTGCTGATCCCTCGACAATGCTGGAGGCCCAACTGTCCTTGGCATACTCTGCCACTATCAAATGCCTCCAATCCTCTGCAATCTGAACCATAGTGCCTAAATACGGTCTCCGTGATAATGCATCTGCCACTACGTTCTGAGTACCTTTGATATATAAAATATCAAAGTCATAAGCCTGCAGCTTGCTGACCCACTTCTGCTGTCTGTCATTGAGATCTCGCTGCCCTAAAAAGTGTCTAAGACTGTTATGATCAGTCTTGATGCAAAACTTGCTGCCAACAAGATATTGCCTGAATTTAGCTAAGGCATGCATAATCGCGAGCATCTCTTTGTCGTATATGCTATACAACCTCTCGGGTCCTCTGAGCTTGCGGCTCTCATAAACTATCGGGTGCTTGTCCTGCATAAGCACCGCACCAATGCCCTCACCTGATGCATCACACCGAAGCTCAAACGGCTTCGTAAAGTCCGGCAGTGCCAAAACAGGGCAAGTGGTCATCAACTCCTTGAACTTCTCAAAACACTCCTGTGCTTCGGAAGTCCAAACAAACGCCCCCTTCTTCATCAAATCTGTCATCGGGGCTGCATGCCGCGAATAACCATTCACGAATCTGCGGTAGAATCCACACAAACCGAGAAACCCTCTCTAACGGTCACCGGTATGTGGGCCAATCAACAATGGCGCCGATCTTCTCGTGATCCATAATGCGACTCCATCCGAGACCCATAATATGACCTCAAGCGTATGTAACAATTCGTCATCCCTGGGGAATCACACTTTGGATTCCTTTGGCGACAAGGACTCCCTCCAAGATGCTCAATACAGCTTCCAAATGAGCCGTGCTCCTCGCCAAGTCCCAGCATCGTAATGTCAATGAAGAAACCAACACAAACCTCAAAGAAAGAATGAAATACTGGCTCATGGTGGTAGATCAAAGGTAGTCGGGCGCCAAGAAGTGAGCCCAAAATGGCATCACCACGAACCTCATGCCCACAATGACATCTCTAAGGCCGCTCTTCTATAGCGTCCTCGCCATTTTACTCTAATCTCGATGATAACCACCAGAATCAATCTTTCGCGGGAAATAACATGCCCCATGAAGCTCATCAATCAACTCATCTATCCTCTAGACGTGGGTATCCTCGCTTTTGATTGTCCTCTTTATTCAGACCCCTCAGAATTCAATGCACATGAACGCTCCATCCTTCTTCTTCACCAACAAATGTACAGCTTAACCACTTTACTAGGGTCTAATGTGACTCCATAGCCAATAATTCCTTTATGGTCTTCAATCTCATCCTTCAATCTTTTCGGATGCCTATAAGGAGTTATCATGATGGGTTTTGCACCCTCCTCGAGCTCAATAATGTGCTCTATCCCTCTATCTGGAGGTCTACCTGGCGGAATATCACTGAACACCTTATCATGCTTGACTCTGATCTTCTGAATGTCCGGATGATACTCTGTCTTCTGCTGTCCCTCCTGTAAAGGTGCTAAATGACACTCGGCAGCCCACTCTACCATGTCATGACGCATGAGCCGCTCCATTCGGCGAAAGGAAATTGTTTTAAGGTCGCTGTCCCGTATTGCCTTAAGAATGTGAGTCTTCCCGTCGACCTCAAAACGTATCTCCATATCCTTGAGACGAAGTGTGACCTCCTCCAATGAGTGCAACCACTTCATTCCCAATACTAAATCAATGTCTCCCATATTGACAACATAATAATCTGCCTTGAACTCATAGTTGTTCAAGCGTAATGGAAGATCTCTAATCATGCGTTCGCATCTCAAAGTGTACCCATCTGCCACTTTGACTCTGATGCCCTCAAACTCCTCTGTGATAAGCCCTCGTTTCTCAACGAACCTAGCATCAATGAAATTATGCGTAGCTCCTGTATCCAATAGGGTAATGACCCTCTGACCTGCTAATACACCACGGAGCCGGAAAGAACCCTCCTGCTGAATGCTAGACAATCTGCCCTCCTGTATCTGAAGCTCGGGCTCTACCTCCACTCTATGCTCTGGAGTCTCTGTCTCTGACTCATCTGAATGCTCAGGCTGCTCTGAATTTTCTGATTCTGAGTCTTCATAGTATGCCCACATAACACGATTCGCCTTGCCCTTAGGTCTTAGAGGGCAATCGTGATTGGCATCATACGGTCCCTTGCAGTAAAAGCATAACTTTTTCCTGCGAAGGTCATTCAGGGCCT
Organism: Sequoia sempervirens; assembly: GCA_007258455.2. Classification (NCBI taxonomy): domain Eukaryota; kingdom Viridiplantae; phylum Streptophyta; class Pinopsida; order Cupressales; family Cupressaceae; genus Sequoia; species Sequoia sempervirens. The sequence continues at coordinate 13,657 of VDFB02265268.1, forward strand.
CACGATCCAAGGGTGGGAAGGCTGATTTACCCTTCGAATCGTTTCTATAATCTGATTTGTTTTTGTTATAATCAGATTTGTCATTGTTTTTATTAAACCCTTGTTGTCTCGGAACGATGAAGAACCTCTGGAGTTAAATTTATTTGCCGGGGCTGCGAACTCCATGTTACGTGCCTTCCTCATCGCCTCCTGTAATGATGGAGGGTCAAAGGCTTTTATCCAGCCTTTAAGTGGTTCTGATAAACCCTCCATAAAGAGAACTACCAACCGCCTCTCAGATATGCTCGGAACCATGACGGAAAGTCTCTGAAAGTCGCTGATGTATGTCTCGAGATTGCCACTCTGCCTCAACTGTGCCAAATCTCTGAAGTAAGTCTCCGGATCCTTCCTATCAAATCTCTCAACCAGCCTGTCTACGAACTCCTGATATGAAGTGATCCTATCATGATGTAGCGTCACCATACCGTGATGCCACCAGTCATAAGCTACTCCCTCGAGGTGCAGTGTAGCGTAACGGATAGCGTCTCTCTCAGCCATCGGACGCAAGGTAAGGAATGTATCAAGCTTGCTAATCCAAGCTTGGGCTGTCATCTTCCCACTACCATCAAACATCACCAGATTCAACCTGTTAGTTGCATGTTTGAGGTCATTATTCTGCTGTCGGGGTCTCCAATCCTGACGAGCCCTATTGTGTTCACGCCTCTGTGTGATAAAACGGTCAAAAGTGATCCGTTCTCTGACTGCAGGAGGTATCAACTCCCACTCCTCGTTTGCTGCCATAAGGTTATCAGCAAACAAATCATCCCGATCCTCCTCTGGCATAGCCTCATCGGGCTCCTGTCTCGTGAACGTAGGCCTTGTAGGCCTATCAGTCACCGCCCGCGGACATCGCCCTAGGGAAGTTTCTCCGTGACTCCAAAGATCACCTCGCCACGCCACAGCGGTGGACGGCTCCCTCGGGTCCCTAATCTTCGCAGCGCTCGTAAGCTACTCGCCGTGAATACATCGCCGTATCGGACGCTGTCCCCGCACGTAATATCTCTGGAGGTGAGTAAGACTCGTAGGATCATCCCGGATCTCTATTGTTCTTGAGGATATCTCACCGGTATCTCGCTTCTCAAATTTCTATCATTCCCTCGCCTATGATCTCCGGCTGCCCGCTTCAAACCGGCAAGCAAGGTTCGGGTTGCTAAAGGCACGCCTCGCTGCAGTGTAGTACCTGTGATGTATCAAAACTTCCTGGCCGCATGTGATGGCTAAACCCTAGGATGGCGTAATCAAGCTCGATACCACCTGTGAAACCCTGCTCGACTAATCACTGGATAGATTTTAATGTTTTTCCGACGTTTTAGGGTTTTTGCATTTTTTTTGTGTTTTTGATGCAATTTTGAAAAGGGTACGATTTTGATAATAAATGGCAATAAATTTAAATAAAATCTAAAAGCTCTGGAAATGCAACAATATCAATGCCATTCTCCTTTATTCGACTTTTCAATTGATTACAATAATACCCAGAAGCATGCAATGTATAAAATGAAGAATTTTCAAGATTCAAAAACCTGGTATTTTTGCTGGTACAGAAGTACAGATTTGTACGGCCCAATGAATGAATGCTCCTCTCCTGCGAAATGATGATCTCTGAAGACTCCCAGTAAGTTGGCGCCTCCAAGGAAGGTATTCTGGAACCAGTGCAATAGGCGTTTCACCCAGAAGGATGAAATCACGTGTTAAGAAGAGAAGTACGGCCTGCTGTGCAAGTACGGCCTGTCAGACCAGCAATCAATTTGTACGGCCTTCACAAATTTCAATGTATAAACCTCTGTAAATGGTGCGCCCAAGGCAACAGATAATAACTGGATGCAATAACTAATGAATCTCTGACAAATAACAATCACTGAAAGCTCTGTAGTTTCCTCTGAATAAGAAAACCTCTGTAGGCAATAAATCGAGTGATATTGCACACTCTCTGAACTGCTTTCCGCTGGAGATGGCTCGTTCTCCAAGGAATCGAACGTGAAACCCTAAGTCTCAGGCTCAGACCAAAAATTGATCAATATCAAACTCAATAATCTCATAATGGGCTCCAATCCCAAGGCAAACCCTCAAATACATGAAAAGTGCGATTCCCTTGAAAATAGGGTTTTAATGAAATATTCATATTTTAATATTTTCACTTTTCCATAGTTCTCCACTGAATATTTAATTCTTAATTAAAATATCAAACTGGCCCCTTTCTTCATGATGGCGCACCCCTCAAGGAATTCACTTTAAGTTATAATATTAAATTATAACTTTATATTATAAACGCACTAATTAATATTTAATCAATACTTATCAAATATTAATATCTCCCTTTATTCCTAAACCCGCTTTTATCGATCCGCCTCGAGCGTCGTATTTACTCGGGTGATTCCTCATACGCTTACGCCCAAATCGCTAAAATAGCGCGGGTCCCACATCAGCCGGCCAAGAACTGCTAAAATAGTACCTCTGCAAATGACCCGACCGGTTACGTAACGTAAAGACAACCGGACAATCCCTCGCCGGGACCGGCCGGTGCCAAGTCTCGGCGACCCTTTCCAGTCCATCGGCCTACGAGGGTCGTATGATAGGCCAATCCTGTCGTCTGAGAGATGTCACTGAGAAGGGGACATGACACTCTAACTGCCTCAACACCTCCAGTAATACCATCTTGTTGGTTGGATAGATGGGAAGTCTGTAAGGATTTCCGGAGAATCCTTGGATTCTGATGTAAGTGAATTTAGGATATTGAATGAACCAGAATCCATACCGACTAATTAGGCTGTTGGCCTCATGTGAGAGTCTTTGGTGCGTTCCGCCTTGGAGAAGCCGGGTGATGTACATCAAAAAGGCGTCATGAGCTCGTCGGAAATGAGACTTCTCTTTCAGCTGCAGCTGCGGATAACAATCGTAGGCTTTGAGCTGCCCCTCGCCATTGTCAACCACGCCTTTGCAGGTCAAGCCCGGATACTTGTAATATCTTGCAAGTGAATATACGATGTATGAGCTCATGTGAAAAATTTTGGTCTCCTCAAAGTTGACTAACTGCTCATGTAGGCTATCACTAATCATTCTGGACCAATTGAACATCTTGACTCTAGTGATTATTTCATCAATAAAATAGTACATCCAGTTTTCGAAAGGTGCACCATGGGAATTGCCTACAATTCTGTTTAGTAGCAAAACGATGTCACCATATTCCTCTTTGAAATGAGTTCTGATCAATTTCTTTGGCATCTTGCCTGCAGTAGGCTTGGGCTTTAGTAACCAATTCTTGTTTATGTTGGACGCACAGAGATCTTGCTGGCTCTGATAAAGCTTGAGTGCATCTTCCTTGGTGCGATAGGATGTTCGATTGTACACTGGAATTCCAAAGGTTTCTTGGATTGCTGGCTCGGACAAGTAGGCAAGGACTCTTCCGTCAAGAGCTTCTATCTGCCTGTCTCGTGCATTGTAGTGTAGTGCGCATTCTACCATAAGCTCTGGACATTCTTTTGCTGGTGGAAATCCAGCTACGTGGACGATTCCATTGCGCATCATCCTCATGGCAATTGGTGTAGGCAAACGTCCATCAGTCCCGTACATTCTTTTTTTGAAGTCTTCAAGGTCAACGTGGCCAAGATCGGTGTCTACAACGTGCTCCCACTTGGACTTGATTTTCGATTGTGTTTGCACACCTTTGCTAGCAAACTTCATCTTCACTGCTTCGAAAAAACAAATCTGCAAGAAAAAGTAGAGAAAATAATCAGAATTCGAAATTTAAATCTCATCGAAAGATATTCCAGCTAGTTATCAATTTAGACTTCGTGAAAAAAATCAAGCTGGAAAGAAAATAAACGATGAAGTTTCATGCTAAAGGGAAGTGGGCAAAGTAAATCTGCCTGTAACTTCTAGAGAAGTGATCACAATCACTATGCAAGCTGATAAAATTTTGTTTCCTTCACTTTGCTGCAAATTTCCTCAACAAGTTTCTTCTCACACCTTCTTCAAAAATCGAATGATTATGCAAATGAGATGTGAAATCAATTATAGAGGTGAGAAGATTGATCTTTTTAGCAAATTTGCATTGTTTCCTTCGAATTGAGTTTAAACTCAGCTTTTACTTTGCTTCTGAGTGGCAAGTTTTATCCTCAACGATCTCGTCTGGGAGAGTTTCCAATTTTATCGCCAGTTCAATAAAACTCTTTTGTTCTCTTTCCAATTTCAAATTTTTTTTAAAGTTTATCCTTTGGGTTTGAAAAATGAATAATTAAAATAATTATTTCATGTATTATTTCCAACCCATTCGTTTTTATGGCCAATAATTTTTTGTCTAAGGCAATTTGATTTTTTCGAATTTTCTCTGCCAATGCCTTAGGCGAATTTTCATTTTCTCCAAATTTCTTGCCATAATTTCTATCGTCCAATTTATTTGGCCATGAATCTATATCCTTTTCCAAAATTTATTTCGCCACGTCCAACTTTACTTGGCCATATTTTCCTTTTGTCCAAAATTATTTCGCCATTACCCTCTTTCGTTGGCTATATTTTCTTGCCATCCTAAGTTATTTGGCCATGATTTTTTAATCGTCCAATTTATTTGGCCAAAATTTATTTCATCTTCCTAAATTATCTTGGCAAAATTTACTTTGGTATTTGGACTTAGGCGAATTTTCAAGCATATTTTAACACTTTCCAAGCATGGCGAAATTTTTAAAGTGTCAAACATGTATTTTTAATTTTCCAAAGGTTCATACTTAGGCAAAAAAATTCAAATTTTCACATTCTTCTAAGCATGGCGGACTTTAGCTTTGACCTGGCCACTCAACTCTTGCTCAAGGCGGACTTTCCTCTATGGCTTGCCATTTAGTCTCTTGGCTAAGGCGGACTTCATTCCTTTCCTTGCCATCTACATTCTAACTTAGGGCGGACTTCCTCACTTCTTAGGCCATTGTCTTATGCTCAAGGCGGACTTGATCAAATGCTTGGCCATTTGCATAGGGCGGACTTGCTTGATGGTCTTGCCATTGGACACTTGAACATAGGCGGACTTTCTCTTTTTGATTGCCATTCCAACATTCCTCAAGGGCGGACTTCAGCACATGTTAGGCCACACAAGGGCGGACTTTGCTCATTTACATGCCATCCAACATATGGACATAGGCGGACTTCCTTGCTTGGATAGCCATTTACCCCATGCTGCTGGGCGGACTTCAGCCTTTGGATAGCCATTTGATTGCTTTGGAGGGCGGACTTTGGCTCTTGTTTGTCCATTGCTTCATTGCCTTAGACAAATTCCTCTTTTCCATGGGCGGACTTCATAGTTTTCCTTGCCATTGCCAATCTTTACCCTGCCACACAAGGGCGGACTTCATAGGATGCTTTGCCATTGCATTGCTTGGCTGAAGGTGTTCACCATTGACTTTTCTTTTCAGGCTGAAGCTTTCTTGACTTATTTTCTCCATTCTCCATGCTGGTAAACTCCATACTTGGGCAAATTTCTCACAAACTTCAGTCTTCTCCATGAATGAATGTTCAGATTTCTCATGAGTTCCTCAGATTTTTCATGGATTGCTCAGATTTCTTGATGAATTTCCCGATTTTTCACCAATTTGTTGACGGATTCATCATCTTATTCACCATTTTCTGTGCTTTTCACCAGATTTCTCTGTGATTTTCCAGAATTTCTCACCATTTCAAGCAAATTTTCCAGATTTTTTAACTTTTTCTGCGATTTTCCAGAATTTTACCAAAATTTCAAAAAAATTTCGAATCGATTTTCTGAGAGTTTCGTTGATCTTTTCGAACTTCTGAGTGGATTTTTGAAACTCGAGCCCTTTCCAAATATAGAAACTTTCTAAAAATAGAAATTTTCCAAAAATAGGTCCTAAAAAATAGGGGGGCCCGGGGTGAGAAACCCTAAATACTTGGAGGTGTCGGAATTGACCGAAATGACAGTCGATCTTCGTCTCCCAGGCCTTCTAAGCATGATGGCGACGTTTATACAGTGATCCAGGATAAAACTCAATTGCTCGACTCGGGTGACCGCTCAAAACTCAAACTCAAAACCCCCAAACGGAGAGCAGACAAAACAAAGCACGCCAAGGCAAAACCCTAAAAGGAAAACAACAAGGGTCCCCATTTGCAATGGGGCGAGGTGTGAATTAGGTCACAACAGGATCCATTGTTGAGAGTTTTATCAAAAATGGGGAAAAGACCTAAGATTGATGTCCCTACCTTTCATGGAAGTTTGAATCCAGAAGAACTAGTAGACTGAATAAATGATATGGAGGAATACTTTGAATTTGAAGAAGTTGAAGACCCAGATAGAGTAAGATTTGCCAAGACAAAATTGAAGGGACATGCTTCAATATGGTGGAGAGAAATTCAGTTAGAAAGAGGTAGAAAAGGGAAGGAGAATATCACAAGGTGGGATAGAATGGTAGAAAAAATGAAAACGAAATTTATACTAGTAGATTATGAGTTAGACTTACTCAAGAAAATGCAAGGGTTAAAGCAAGGAACAAAAATGGTGAAAGAATATACAAAGGAGTTTCATAGGATCTTGATTAGAACGGGACATGTTGAAGCAACTAAGGAGAAGCTTGCAAGGTACATTAATGGTTTGAGACCAAGCGTACAAGAGGAGATGACATTGCTGAGAGTTATAACTATGGAAGATGCATACCAAGTTGCCTTGAAAATTGAGGAAAGAATGAATAAAAGGTATGATAGTAAGCAAAGAGGAAGAGGCCGTGAAGAGAAGATTGAAGGAAGATCATATGGGGCAGATAATAATCAAAAAATCAAAAAAAGAAGACCAAGGTAGCAGCAAAAATCAGAGGTATGATGGTTCATATGGTCCTAGGGATCAAGATTCAAGAGGTAGAGGAAGATCGGGTAGAGGTTTTGGAAGACAAACCTTTCGAGGAACTTGTTTTAAGTGTGAAGAAGAAGGTTATAGGGCATATGATTGTCGTCATGAAGAGGAAAGACCAAGGAGAAGAACTGAAAATCAGAATAGAGCAGCAAATTTGAATAGAGGAGATGCAGGGTCATCACATTCCGAAGAAGCAGAAGATGGTAAAACTTTAATGACGAGGAGAACACTGTTGAATGAAGATGATAAGTCAATTCAAAGAAAAAGTTTGTTTCAAACAAGATGCAAGTGCCAGAACAAGGTATGTTATGTCATTATAGATGGAGGTAGCGTAGACAATCTTATTTCTGAAGAGATGGTGAGAAAATTGCAGCTAGAGAGAAGGCATCCGCATCCATATAGGATAGCATGGCTACAAGATGATAGGAAAGTTTTGATCAGTGAATAAAGCTTGGTAAAAATTAATATAGGAGGTTATAGAGATGAAATTTTATGTGATATTATTCCTATGAATGTGTCATATTTTGTTAGGAAGGCCTTAGCAATTTGACAAGAAGGCGATGCACGATGGTTATGCCAACACGTACACATTGATGAAGGATGGAGTAAAACACAAATTGAAGCCATTGAAAGAAGAAATGGGTAAGGTTTGCAGCAATGCAAGGTCATGATTGGTTGATGAAATTAGGCTTTTAGATGGTATGAAGCATGAATATGTTGGCTTTGTTAATACAAACCATGAAGAATATGAGAAAGGTGAATTGTTGACTCGGAATGAAGAAGAGATCTCAAGTGGAGAGAAGGTAGCTACAGAGGGTGAGGTAAAATTTAATTTTATTGTTTCCCTTGATGAGAAAGAGAGTGAAGGAGTAGATAAGTTTGTTGCAGCAGAATTTTCTTTTGATAAATTTGAATTGGAAGAGTTGAGTGTGAAGGTTAATGAAGAGTTTTATGAAGAATACTTGTTTGAGAACAAAGGAGGTGAAAATGTTTTGAGTAGTGGTCATGATTCCTTGTCATCTAATGATGAATTAAGTCTTTTGATGATAGTACTAACGCTGTTTTGAGTGAAGGAAAACAAGTTGCAGCAATATCATGCCTTTCAGAAGGCATAGAAACAACGAAATTTCATGAAGGAGACATAATGGAAGGAGGTGGAAAAGGTGGAACAGCAAATGAGGAAAACAAATACATTTGTTTTGATGAAGGAGAAGGTATAATTTTAATTGTTAGTTCTGATTTTGATGAAGTATATTGGTGGGACAATAGATTTGATGCTTTGAATTACATGATGGGTAGTAGAAGAAGGATGAAGCATGGTAATGTTGTAAGATTGCAGAAAGTGGTGCATAGAAATATTTCATTGGACAAGGAAATGAGGTGGATCCAAGATAGAAATAAGGTCTACAAATGTTTTTGAATGCAAATAATGAAACATTTATTTCTACTATGGGTGTCTGATGCAGGAGCATCGATGCCAAATTGGCAATCCTATATCAAGTAGAATTTTCAATTTTTGTTGAGCAATTTTGTAATTTTGTGGTGAGTAAATTTTGGTTTGGAATTCGAATTGAAATTGGTAAATGATATATATTTGAATAATTCAACTTGACAAATTAATTTCCCTTCGCACATTGTCAAGTTGACTTGTGGGGAAAAAACAATGAAAAAGTAGTTTTAAAAATATTTGAAAGGAAAATTGGTGTGTTGGGATTTGAATTTGGAGTTTTAAAACACCATTTAATGATCCTTAAAAAGGGACTGGGAAGTGGGCACCCAGAATTGGCTTTGATTTTTCTGCTTTTTCAAGAGTCAAAAAGCAGAAAAAAAAAACTGAAAAAGACTCCTATTTTTAGTGGGCTGCTGGGAATGGTTTTTAATTGTATTTTTTTTTAGGAATTTGATGTGAAGTAGCAGCATGAGTTGTGCCATATTGATTAGGCCCAAATAAAGCATGTAAATTTAATTCTATGACAGGGAGGAGTAAAACAGGAAAAACCCATTCTTTAGCAAGGCAAGTTTAAGAAAAAAAAAGAAGACAGAAAGAGGAAGGCATAGCATTCTCTATGAGGGTTTTGTTGGTGTGTTGTTGCAGGTTGGGACTGATTTAAACCAGCTCATGAGGATGCCAGAGCAGGTAGATTGAATTTATAAAAGTTGCAGGTGATATAGAAGTGATGGGATATGGTTCTGTTTCCAGATGCTCATGTGTTTGAGGATAGTTTGGATGTGAATGAATTTCATTTGCATATTTATTGTATGTAGGGAGATAATTTGCTGTATCTCAGTCCATTAGTGACTGAATTTTCATTGTAATCTGAGTTTATTAATAAAGCATATCATTGGTTCCTTGTGCAAGCAAGTTTCAGAAATTTATTTGCAAACTTTTGTTTCTGTTTGAGTTGTGTTGTGAGAATTTTAGAAGAGGAATTTCTGAGATTGTAATTGATTTTTAGAGAGGGTTTAGAGTGTTTCAAGCTCTCTCTACATTAACACCTTGATAGGCCCAAAAAGAATTCTCATATACGGGTATTGCCCAATCAGTGTTCCAATCAATGCACAATCAACTCATGGTTTACATATAGTTAGTAGTATAATCAGCACATGATCAACAATGCAATAAGTGACTAAGTTAGTGCACATTTGGATGGTATTCTAATTGCATCTTTGGGGGCTCCTTGATTCTAGGTAGGACTTAATTATACCCATTAGACACCAATTTATATAGTATTACTTGGATAATTTCATGGTGGACAAACTTTTGGCACACCCTTAAAATATCTTGGCTTCCACAATTATAGAATCTGCCTTCTGGTGTGATACATTCAATGTTTCCCCACCTTAATATAATAGGATACCTATATAACATAAAATCACCTTGGATCTAGGAATTTATTTTGTCTAAATTGATGGTAATATTTCCCTATAGATCATGTATTATTCAA
>VDFB02265269.1:0-41676 GCA_007258455.2 Sequoia sempervirens
CCCTAATAAAAAACAATAAAAGCATTGGTAAGAGCATGATTAGGGTACAAACCCTAGGCCTCTGTAGAAATATAAACAATAACTATAGCAGATTAGTGAGGTTACAATACCCGAAATATTGAGACATTGTAGGTAATAACAAAATCTTGCAATCTAAAGATTGTAGCCAATAACAAGAACACTATGCAGCTTAGTGACACTTGTAAATGCAATCTACGGTAAGACAAATGGCAGTCAAAAAGAGGGGTAGTAGTGAAAAGATAATAAAGCTCAAACCTTGCATAGTAATTAAAGTGGGGATTTTAATAGTGAGTTTCCTTACCCCCTTGCTGACCTTAAGGGTTTTTCAAATACTTTTGGTAGTGTTAGACAAGGAAAATGCAATTAGGGAATGACTGTCCAAATGAAGTAACAGTGGTAATCATAGCTTCAATGTTTATTCTTAGCCATTAATGTATAATGGAGGTAGTGGATTGCATGTTTGAGTAGTGTTTTGAGACTCATAAAAGATGGGAGAATAGTGAATAATACCTTGTGGACTATGAAGTAGTGTTAATAAGGTTGAAGGATCTTAAGAACTACAATACCATGAAACAATGAGTCCCATGTAGTAAGTAGGCAGTCTATAGGGCATATTTTGATTTTATAGAAGGATGCTCATGAAAGTGATAATTAGGTGAGTTGTTTGAGGATTGCAGCTAGGGGTGAAATACCTGTAGTCTTAAAGGAAGTTAGCAAAAGCGATGAAATGTGTACTGCAAAGAAATCAAATGTCATTACACAACAAACAATTCAAAATGTTATCTTTCATAATGCCTTGAGTTTGAAGAAAAAAATCTCATTGTGTCTTGATGAAATTAGTGACCTTAATGGTCAATCACTAACAACCATGATTTTTAAGACATGCTATTGTGCTTATGGAGGCAACATTTTATCAAAGAGGTGAGTGGTGGTTTGGAACAATGTGGTAACTATATGAAGGACTTGTTTTATAATACCTACAATGCGGTGATCTAAGCAGACACTATTCTTGGAGAGAGATTGAGAGGTGGATTATGGAACTCTCAGGGTTGCCATGAAAGGATTAAAGAAAAGGCAGGATCTATTTAAAAGCCACGGTCATAAAGATATTAAAGATGTCACATGCAAAATCCTAGTAGATGGAGTAATGAATACAATGCCAAAGAGGATAGTGTGTTGGGGCATATTTAGGAGATCTCCACATTATCTAATTACAGGGAAATGCATCATTTATTTATTTTTTAATTAAAATAAATCATTCTAAACCTATATATGGGATACATTAATGGCAAGAAACCTGCGAGAGAATTTGAGACTATGCAAATATATGTCCAAGTAACATTCATAAGGTTCAGGAAAATATTGATCACTCTAGAATAGCCCATTAAACATGGGTTGTGCTTGAATGCACTACATGTGATGATCTCAGGAACAACCACTTTGCATATCAGCCAGGTTATAGGCTCCTTTATTTCAGCAAGAGGTAATCACTCTTCGATCATGCTATAATTACATCCTATCCTGTTAAACTTGGGACAACCTGAATGCACCCAATGATGATTGACACCTACATTATACAACCTGAATTAACTACATTATATGAGTGCCTTCATTTCTATCACAACATAGCCACATTAAACTTAGGTCACACATGAATGCATCCTGTATTTGTTATAGCACAACTGTGCCACATGACCAATACAGTTATGGATCACATAATTACAGTCACAAGAATCTGTTCCTCCGTTGTGATCTTATGGTGATTCCTTTGCTAAAATCTAGACATACAAATTCTCAAAACCTAAAACCTCTCTAAAATATGAAGGAAGAATCTGATGAGATGTTGCTTTAAAATATGATTTTCAAACTACAAATCAACTTCTAGTAGATTCTCTAAAGACAATGACTATCCTCAACACAGCGATATCTTCTTGATTTTTTCCATTTTCCAGAAAATCATCTTAGTTCACCACAATTGTCACCAGTAGAGCAAGCTGTATCACAATAAATTAGGCATGAACTCACTTTTCTTTATGTCGGCCACAATTTGATTTTTTCCTATTTTCCATGTTTGTCAAAAATTTGACGAAAATGTCAGCCAACATTTTGACGAACCCGAGGTTCGTCAAAATTTCAATGAACGTCAAGGATAAAATTTCAAAAATTTGAAAATTACACATCAAATTTTAAGAACTCCCAACGATACATCAAATTATTCATTTTTCGTCAGACAGTTTTGTTGGATTTTGCAGTCAAATGAGTTAGTGTGGTAGGACCCATACTATGATGCCTGCACCATCTAGAGCTAGCAGTACTTAGCTTCGGATGTGATTTCCCTTTTTTATTTGAGATGATGATGTACATTCCAATTACAACCATTTTTTTATTATATATCTCTCTCTTTTTTAGACATCATTGTATACTTGACATTATTATTTTTATCTATATGATATGCAGTGGAATCTCTAATCCATATATGTTCTACATGATTCTATGATCGATGCATTTACTTGGTATCTTCTATATGTTATATGATGATCCTTTTACTATGATTGTATGGATACATATGATATCATGATGATATGTTATGATGTATGATGTTCTTTATTATGATGATGTATAATTAGGATGTATGGATGATGTGTGAATGATGTATGGATGCATATATGGTTAATGATATGATGTGTATGAAATGATATATGTTATGTGATGTAAATGGCATGTGTGTTCTTTTATTTTCATGTAAATGCAAATATATGGATGAAAATGATGTATGTTATATGATATAATAAATGGATGGATTTTATATATATGATATATGATGTAATAAATGGATGGATTAATGATATATGATATGATAGAGATTTATTGTAGATGAAGATGATGTATGATATATGAATGTTTGATGAATGTTTTGAAAATGCAATGATAGAGATTTATGTTTTTGAGATTTTCTTTATGTAATTTTATGTGATATGGAAAATTTGATATGATAAATTCAAAGTTATTTGATTCAAATGTGCAAATGATGAAATGATGATTAACTACTTTCTAATGTATGCAAATGAATTTGATGATGCAATTTATATGATATGATGATGTTTTTGTCAATGTCAAGTATACTCAATATTTAATGAGAAAAGATAATCGTTAATTTGAATCCTTCACGAGCTTTAGTAACAAACACTCTTCAAATGAAAAAATTTTATGAATGCAATCTAATTTAATCATGCAAATCTACATGCAAAAATATTGGTATTTTAGCAGTACTTTTGTGCTTTGTATCATCATTGAGCTTTTAAAATGTTGAAAGTGAGTACAAGCATCGATGGTATAATGTAAACCAATGATGACCGGAGTACTACTTCCATGATTTTTGATATTTCAAGCTAACACAAGCATCAAGGTATAATTAAACCGAGATGACTTGAGCATTTCTTGTGTAAAACAGACAAGAATTTACCACTTTCCTATGTGAATTGGAATGTCATCCATGATACTTTGTAGAGCACTTCCCATGGCAATTCACACAGTAATGATGATTAATTCACAAATAATAGATAAAGAAAATATCATTCTGCTTCCTTGCTTCTCTAGTTCAATACATCATCGAGTTGCTCCAAAGAAATGATAATAATGATCAAAGTACAACATATTCCACATTTTCTTAAAGTATTTCAATTATAATTCAGATTAGATCATCCATCTTGATTTTATGATTTATTTTTATTTTTGAGATTTTGGATCAAACATAACCTAAAGATCTATCCTAGGGACCTCAGGGGCTGATCAAAGATAAGCCTTGCCTACGCTATACACGTAGAGACCACATAATTTAACTAACACAGATTCATGTTTTTGAATTTTTGATATTGGCCTTTTTGATGCATTTTTGGATTTTCTGATGTGAAATTGATGTTGGATTTGCTTCTGATGATGATTGTTGTTCCTTGTTCTGTTGTGTTTTGATCTTTGTTTTCGCTTGTTTTGTTTTTCCATTGTTTGCCTATTTGGTTTAGCTCGATTTTATTTCCCCCAATGATGTTCAAATGTTTCCCCCAAGCTAGGGTGAGACATAACCATGTGATATGATATGATAATGGATGTAAAATGATGGTGAAAGCAATGACTATGAAATTTGTCCAAATAGATGGGGGAGCTGATTCAAATCACAAATAGTGCTTGTTTGCAAGTTTTCACTATATGTTTTTATTGCAGCTTTTCAGTCTTTTTGATTTTTTTGTATTTTTGTATTTTTGCATTTTTTTTTTCTTTTCTATCACTAGGACACTTGTTTTCCAAGTTTTCATCAAGGTAACCATTTTTTAGAAGCTAATTCATGCACTAGCTGATTCAGGTATAGAACTTTCTGAGACGGATACTATTGATAGGTTCATCAAACATATCCCCTTCTAGTGTAGACAATTGATATGCTCCTGATCCATACACTGATATGATTACAAAGGGACCTAGCTAGTTAGGCTCAAATTTCCCTTTTTTTTCTCTATCATGTTGATTCCTAGGGTTTTCCTTTAGGATTAAGTCTCCCACTTGAAAGACTATATGTTTTACCCTATGATTGTAGCTCCTTGAAATTATTTGTTGGTAGGCCTTTAAATGATTGACAACTTGTTGATGATGTTCATCCAGTAATTCCAGTTCATGTAGTCGAGAAACTCTATAATCCTCATCTGTAATGATACCCTTCAATGAGACACAGAGTGATGGTATTTCTACCTCAATGGGTAGGATGGCCTTTGATCCATACACCAAGTCATATGGTGTAGCTCTTGTTGGTGTTCTAATGCTGGTTCTTTAGGCCCATAGTGTAGGATTTGGTTGAACATGCCAATCATGTCCAACATCATTTACCATTTTCTTTGGTATTTTTAGAATTGTCTTGTTTGAGGCCTCTGCTTGGCCATTTCCTTGTGGATAGTATGATGTTGAGAAATGATGTTGGATATGGAATTTTTCACATAATTCCTAGACATCCTAATTTTTAAAAGGTCTACAATTGTCTATGACAATGGATTAGGGTATCATGTATGATAGATGAGATAGTTTAGTATGAAAGATGAGATCTGCTTTCTAGTGATAGTTGTTAAAGGAACCACTTCTATCCATTTTGTAAAATACTTTGTTGTTGTGATGATGAACTTGTGTCCATTGGATGAAGAAGGATTTATTTTTCCTACTAGGTCCAGTCCCCACTAACAAAAAGGCCATGTTGATGTGAAAGGCTATAACTCTTGTGCCAACGCATGAATGATATTACCATGAATCTGACATTTTTGACACTTTTTAACATATTGATAACACTCTTTCTCCATGTTTGGCTAGTAATAAACAAAACGAAGGAGTTTCTTAGCTAAGGTTAGCGCACTTGAATGGGTTCCACAAATACCTTCATGGACCTCTTGTAAGGATATTTTAGATTCATGATGTTCTATACACCAAAGAAGAGTACCATCTAGACCTTGATAGTATAGGGTGTCAGCAATCAATGTATGTCAGGCGAACTGATGGATAAAGTTATGATTTTGGTTTCTAGAGAGATTAGGAGGAAGGATATTATCCTTGAGGTAAGTATAGATCTCTCCATATAGTGAGTTTTGAGTGTCAGTTATTTGGCATATGGTCTATGAATCAGGATTGTCGTATGTAGGGTTAGATAGTTGTTCCACCATAAACTCATAACGACCTTGTTTTTCTAGTAATTGAAAAAGAGAAGCAATTGTCACCATGGCATCTGCAGCCTTATTCTCTTCCCTTGGTATTTGTTCAAACTTGATATCCATGAAGTACTTTTTAATATCATCTATCATTTTCTTGTAAGGCATGAGCTTTTCATCCTCTATCTGATACTCATCATTTACCTAATAGATGACAAGCTGTGAGTCCCCATACACTTGCATTTCTATGATTTTCCATTCAATATCTACTTTGATGCCGATAATTAATGCTTCATACTCAGTGACATTGTTGGTACATGGAAGCATTAGCCTATAGGATCTTGGGATGGTGTGCCCTTGAGGTGTGACAAATAGGATTCCTACACCAGACCCTCTTTGTGTGTATGATCCATCAAAATAGAGCCTCCATTGTTGTGTTGTAATATTTAGGATGTTTGCATCTGGAAATTCAATGTTCATTGGATGATGATCCTATAGTGGAGCTTCAGCTAGTTGATCCTCTATTACCTGTCCTTTGATGGCCTGCCTGTTGACATATTGGATGTCAAACTCACTCAAGATCATGACCCATTTTTCCAATCTTCTTGTTAGAGAAGCTTTACTAATTAGATATTTCAATGGGTCTATTTTTTCTATGTGACTAACTATATTTTGAAGGCAACTTCCCAATGTTAAACTCTAGAATAGCTGAGATTTTGAGTTCTAATCTTTTTGGAGTGTTGAAAAAGTAAATGTTGACTTATCATTATTAAATTGTTGACTTGCTTGGAAGCAATACTTCTACAAAACAACCTTCATTGCTTGAGCTTCTGCAACTATAGAAACACCATGGAGGATGGTGTCGTTAGCAAAGAGCTAATGAGTTATCTCAGACAAAGCATTGGCCACTTTTATGCCATGCCAGCTACCTTGTGCCTTCAACTTTAGAATTTGGAGACTAAGAGCTTCAACCATTAAAATATAAAGGAAGGGGGAGATTGGATCCCCCTGCCAGAGGCCTTTTGCACTAGAGAAGAAACTGCAAGGTGAGCCATTTATTAGCACCAAGTACCTTGGAGTAGAAATACAACTGTAAACCTAGCCTAACCAATCTTCACATAAACCAAATTTCTTAAGCACTGACATTAGAAAACACTAGCGAACCCTATCATTTGCTTTACTCATGTCTATTTTGACCACCATGCCTTTTATTTTGGACTATTTGGGGGTGTGGGCTACCTCATGAGTGACCATTATACCATCCGAAATGATCCTTTCGGGGACAAACCCACTTTGTTTAATAGAAATGAGACTTGGGAGAATACGCTTCAAGCGATTTTCCATTACCTTTGAAATGATCTTATAAATTGTATTGCAAAGGGAAATGGACCTATAATCAACAAAGGAGTCACTGTTCATCCGCTTGGGAATTAAAGCAATATTTGTGTTATTAAGGTCCTTGAGGATTGTCTTTTTTTTACTTGATTCCTCCACCACACCAAGAATTTCCAACGCCATGAACTCCCAACACACTTGGTAGAATAAGGCATTGAAGCCATTTGGACCGGGTGCTTTATCTGGTTGCATTTGAAAGAGTGTTGTCTTCACCTCCTCCAAGCTAATTATTCCATAGAGAATTTCATTGTCTTCTCTTGTGACTAAAGGCACTATATATTCCACCATATCTATATGAAGAGGCTCTATTTCATTTATGCCACCTAGAAGTGAGGAGAAAAAATCCACTCTAGCCTTTTGAATTTCTTCATCTTTTGTTAACAAGCCAACTGTTCCATCTGCAATTTGTTGAATGCAATTCCAACTTCTTTTAAATTTTGTCGAGTTATGTAAAAACTTGGTATTTAAATCACCTTCAACCAGACAAGAGTCCCTCGACTTTGACCTCTAGTAAATTTCTTCACATTGAAGAGGCTCACTGTACTCAGCCATTAAAAGCTTTTCCTTTTCAAATTCTATATTTGACATACCACGATTGAGGATGACATCCCCCAACACTGCCAATTCTTCTTCTACCTGAACCTTTTCCAAAAAGATGTTTTTGAAAGTGGATTTATTCCATTTACAAAGCTTGTCCTTTGTTCTCTACAATTTTTTTTGAAAAATAAACATCTTTGAGCTAGCAATCTTGAGAGGTTCTATCCACCATTGTCTTAGGAGAACTAGAAGATTGTCTAAGTGCAACTACATTTTTTTAAATTTAAATTGACTCCTTGGTGGTTTTGATTCTTCATCGATCGTGAGAATATTTAGAAAGTGATATAATATGGAAATTGTCCAAATGGTTTCCTTTGATAGCAAGTTTCCTTGCAGCCAATCTTCAGACACTAGATATCTATCAAGTCTTTTGGAAATGTTAGTGTAATCTTTCCTTCTATTATTCCACGTAAAGATTCCATTTGTAGTCTTGATGTCAATGAGTTTGTTACCTTCTATGAACTTCATAAAATCCTTTTGAGGTTGTAATATTTTTCTAGATCCATCCAATTTTTCTTTTAGATCCATAATTGCATTAAAATCTTTGCCTACCACTACTTTTGAATTGCCCAAATTATTTGAGATGAGATTCCATAATAGTACTTTTTCCCCATTTTCTATTGAACCATAAATGTTGTGAAATTAATACGCTATTTGAGATTGTAAGTTTCTTACCTCCACTTTCATCCAGTGAGAATTTGAGTTCTTTAGAGAAACCTTGAATCTATCTAGATGCCAAAGAACCCCAAGCTTGCCTGAAGCATCGATTGCTTCTACAAACAAACCTTCCTAGTTTCTGCACAATTTGATGAAAGACTAAGGCTCATCACCTACAAGTTTTGTTTCCTGAATGAGAATAATATCTGGGTATTGGCATACCAATTGGTGTTTTAGCAGTCACCTTTTTTTAGGGGCATTTATGCCCCTAACGTTCCATGTGAGGATCCTCATCGCCCCCCAAGGGAGGCTTTTGCTCCCTTGGACTAAGTCATGTAGGACTTTAGTGATGGTTGATCACCTTTCAGAGCTTCTTTCTCACACTTTTTCTTTAGATATTTTCTTCCTACCTTGGAGGTAGAGGCCTTCTTTTTCATCTACTTTATGCTTCTCTTGTTAGTTAAAACTAGCTCTTCATTGTCCTCCCTCCTAGATACAGATTTTTCAAAGGTTGCATTTGTGTGCCATTTGAGTAATTTTAAGGGTGAGGGGTTATCCTCATCAGAGGAACCAATTTCACCTTCTTCCTTGTAAAGATTACACTCATGATCGCTATCCACTAGTGGCTCAGTAAGGACAATCTGCCAATTTTTGACATGCTCTAAGGCTTGTAAGCCATGTTGAGCCATTACACTAGAATCCCTTTGACCAATCATTTGCAATGGATCATTCAATGCTAGCTTTTGCTTCTACCACCAAACTTCTCTTTTGGATGGGGGGAAGCATTTGCACTTATCTACATTATGATTTCTTCATCTACATTTTGTGCAAAAGAATATGGGAATCTCAATCTCAATATCATGTGCCCAATTTTTTGTGCCAAATTGAATAATTAATGAATTTGGAATTTCTTATATTGAGAGAAGTAAGATTCTGGCATAGATCAGAGACTCTCCTTCACGCAAATTGATTTTGAGGATTTTGCACAATGAATTGCAAATTTTTGAAATGCAACCTTCTGATGAGTATTCGAAAGGTAGGTTATAAAGGCATAACCATAATAGACTGATTCTTGGGTGGTAATCCAGTGGGTTGAAATTTCTTTCCCACTTCTAAAGGAAAAGATAGAAGGACCCATTTTTCTAGATTAAATTGTTTAGAATATGATCTCTTTTGAGTTTGCTTTTGAAAACAGCCACGAAAAATCCTCTAGGAAGGAAGTTCAAGATTGGATCTGAATTCCAATTTTGCAATACCCAATCAAAAATTTCTTTTCTTGCTAACCATTTTCCCAAAATTCTACCAATAACCACCCTTTGCTCAAGATATTTAACATCTTTTTCCACTCAATCAGAGACATCAACCAAGATTTTTTGAGAAGATTCCTTCACAGACACATTTTTACAGTTAAAATGATACTCCAATTTATCAGCCTCTCCCTCTCCACCCTAAGATGGAGGTTCCCCACTCTGCTCCGCCATCTTCAATAGTACTACCTCATAGTGAACTTAATATAAATAAATATTTCTATTTATTTACTAAGTAGATGAATTTAGGATTAATTAATTAAATAAATCATCTTTAACTAATTATATTCTCTAGACCATTTTTAGGTGTATACAAATACAACTCTAAATAAAATCTAAGAAGTAATCTCAATACTTATAACTTGTCAAAGCATTGTCTAGGAGTATCAGTGTGATAAAAATACATATCCAAAAGGCTCACGGAGGCACAAATTAATTCCATAGTCTACAATGATGAATTCAATAGTAAAGTAACCTATTGGTTGTTGTTACTGTAACCAAGTTGGTCTTCTAATCTACCTATGGAACTGCCAATTCCAATCAAGGGTAGCTTGAAGGACCTAGACCAACTGATGAGGATTTTAAAGACCTCCTACACTTTGGGCTATGCAAGACCCAGGAGGGTGATCCATTAATTCGTTTACAACCTCTACACCATTATCATAAACAATATTAAGAACAAAAAATAATCTCATTTAATAGCTCAAAATAATAGGATAATACCAAATAGAATTGGTTGTTTATCAATAATATCAACTATTTGGAGCATGAGATAACTACAACACATTTCACAATATAAGATAGTCATTGATTTGCAATTTGTAGCAAGCTCTAAGTAAAGACAAACAAATACTAAACCATACAAATAAGTACAACTTAAATCAGTGCAACATATCCATTGGAGGAGTCAAATTCATAAGCATCCAAGGGTTTATGACATATTTAACACATAACATTTAAGATCCTTGATAACATTGCTTTACAATCTCGTCACTATGTATTCTAACCCAGTACTACTTACAAATCCTTATATAAAACATATCCACCTACAATCCCATTAAAGAATTTTAATTAATTCCTTGAATTAAAGCTAAAACAAGAATCATACACACCACAATAGTGAGATGAACAAGACAACCCTTGATTATCTTATTCAAAATTTCAAATATGCATGTACAATGGAGAGACGTGAGTTTAAATTAATCATTTTAATTCAAATGCTAGTATTGTCATAAAACATCAAATCCCCATGAATTCAAAACCTACTACAGAATGACTCAAAACCTAAATTGCATTTTCCCTAAAACTGTCAAACTTTACAATTTCTCTGCAACTTCACCTAGATTCGACCAAAAAATATCACTTGCTAACCCATACTTCTGGCCTTGAAATCCTTCTTATAGAAAAAGAAGGAGAAAAAAAGCATCGAGCCAGAAATCACACATGTCACCAACCAATTGGACTACCTTGTGATATTTCAAAAGTTTGTTACAACAAAAATCTCCCTGAAGAATCTTCTTGTTCATCATGCCCACTGAGAATGGTTGATGCATCAACAAAACTTTAAGGATTTCACACCTAGATTATCACCAAAAACAAAATTGGAATCTATTGTAACTGCAACAACTAATTTGTCAATCGTTAGCAACCTACTCCATTTCACTCTTCCTCAGTTAAATATACATTTACCCATTTTTGGTATTCTTCATCAATTGGCCAATGAAAATTGATTACCTCATTCACCTTGACACTATAAGGTGTGTACTTAACTACCACCCGATTCACTTCTCTTTCTAAAGAATCCAAGAATGAGCTAGTGCTAATGATTTTTTCCACATAGCCCACCAATAAATCATAATATGAGTCATCACAAATTAAGTTAATTTGATCATTGATGACCTCGTTTGCTTGATATTGCCACTGTTGGAGTGACCTGATATTTCCCTGCTCATCAATTATGTTAGGTAACAATGTGTCACTCCAATCATCAAAGTTCTTCACCAACTCTTTGATCTTCCTACTCAAGTCATTTGGTAAGGTCTAAAAACCTTGCAATGACTTAACTAAAACCTAAGTAGGCTTTAATGATTGGGGCCTATTATTTATATCAAACCTTGAGGCTTTATACATTATGTCTAAATCATTGGCCCTAGGGATCCAATTTCAATTAATGGTGCTACTACCTCTTGATCCCTATTAATATTCTTTATTGCATCTAATAATAAAGAATATAAAGAATACATAAATGATAATTTGTCATCAACTTTCTCATTTAAATTCCTCAATATAGTATTAACAACCTCCCTTTGCTTTAAAAGTACTCCCTCCTCACTTACTTTCAAGGATGCCTGTAACTTTACAATTTTGTACATTAGTTGCTTCTTTGTAGGATCAACAAAGCATTATATTTCTTCACCAATTAGCTCCAAATTAGGGCTGAGGGAAGGATTTTGGATGGGAGACCCTGGTGTAGAAACAATGGGAGAAGTAGGAGGCACTGACCCTCATGTGGAAGGAAATGTTCTAATCCCTGGAGCACTTGATGTCTCCCCAATCTACTTGTACTTTAACCTATCCACCTCATTTTGTAGCTCAACATTCCTTTGTTGCATCTTGCTATATTCCCCAATTATGAAATTGTACTTCTGCATTAGGCTTTTCTTTTTAGCCTCCTCTCTTTTAGCAGTCTTTTGGGCCAATTTGGCCACATTTACAATCAAATTAGTGGCCTTTGTGGTTGATTTCTCTAAAGCTCTCTTTATTATCAACCCTCCTCTTAAATTTGGGTTAATATCAGTAACATTTGGCTTTCTCCCTTGAGGGGCCAAAGCCCAAATTGCCAAGGTCTCACATTCTTCACTAAAGGAAGAATCTTGCAATGCTACCTTGATCTGCTCTTCAGAATCTTGCAAGGGATATTTGGACTAAGGTCAAATGATAATTGATTTATGGTCATGCAAACTTTTCCCCCTACAAAATATAAAAAATTTATTAAAAGAACAAGAGGACATCACTAGGCCGACAATAAACAATGACATAAGTTGTTTTATTAACAAGGGAGCATGAGACCATCCAAGACTTAGGAAAAAATAAAGTCAGGCGAAGGAAATAAAACAATAAATCAAAAAGGGGCCTAGCCTAAATGAAGTGATGGGGCTTAAGTTTTTTTAAAACCCTCACAAAAAGTAACTACCAAATAAATCTAACCCAAGGCGTAAGATAAACACTAGGGTTTTACATGAAGACAAAGGTAAAACCCCAACCTTAGGATTTTCCCAAACACCATAGATGACCAAAGACATAAGGCAGGATAAAAATGGAACATAAAGAGAAAATTTTTGAAGTTCCATCATAACCAACAATGTAAATGAAGCATAAAGTCTTCAATATACCTTACAAATAGATCCATGAGCAACATGAACAACTTCAAGTACAAAGGCTTAAAGATAACTCACCAATATTACCAACAATCACATGATTCCAAGTAAAAGGAGCAGCACAAAGTCTACATAAATTATTGTGAAAGCCTTTCAAACTCAATTCATAAATCACCACTAATTCAATTCAATAATAAGATAAACTTATGTGAATGACATAAGAACATTCACATATATTGAAATTAACCCAACTCAATGTTTGGTATGCAACTTATCCTTCTTTATTGACTTAAAAATGATTTCACAATTAGAACTCAAAGTTTTAAAATTTCTTCACAATTAGGAAGCACTTTGTTGCATAAGACAAAAGGTAAATAATAGAAAGGAATCCTCTCATATTTATAGGTAAGAGAGGAGAGCTAATCTAGGAAAAACCCTAACTAACTATTTAACTTGTTAAACTTTGAAGTCCAAAAATATTGGAAGACTTCAAAATTGTTACAAGTATTTACAATTTTACAAATAACATGTAAATTGTCTTCATCTAACTACAAAAAATTGTTAAATGCTAAATCATGGAAATTAATCTAAGGTGTGATCAACTTCCTTCAACATCTTGTATTAGGAAATCATCATACTTCTTCAATATGATATGTACTTCATCATTTGGCACTAAAATGTTTTTAATGATCCCTCGAGCTCTAGACACTAAATATTTGACAGTATTATAAGATTTTCATGTCTTCCAACATACTATTTTAAATTGCTCAAAGCTAGTTGGAGATCAAAAATTCGATCCATCAAGGGAATAGAGAATTCTTGAGCTTCAAATTCTTTTTGGATCAAATGAATAAATTTTATTGGATCACATTGTCTAGGGGAAGGAACTTTTTTTCATCATCTTGTAACTTGCATGGAAGTTCTTCAATCATGTTTATAAGTTTCAAGCCATGCTATTCACTGATCTCCTGAGTAGATTGCAAATTTTCAAGCAAATTAGTGACTGCAGTCTCTTTGTGGATCAAGGATTCCTCAATCTCCACATACACATCTCAATTGGGAATAATCCCAAACTCTTCCAATCTTTCTAGTTTGAGTTTCCTCATTTTATTCCAAGATTGTACTTTATCCCCTATGTCCTTCTCTTGGGAGAAGTCATTCACTATACCATCCAATTTTTCTCTTATGTTCTTCATCTTCACCAGCTTCTCCATGGTTGCTCCAAGCATTTATGTTCATAGTGTATTCAAACATTCAATATAACCAACAACAACCATGCCTATGTCTTGTGCCTTTTCAGCCTTCTGTATGATAGGATTCTCAATATCAATGACAATCACCTCAGGTTCCACAATTTCATACTTGACTTAGTAAATTTTTGAAACACATTTTTGAGTTGTTCTACCTCTTTCTTGTAATGATCCCTCATCTTCTTTTCTTGATCATATTTTTTAAAAAGAGAATCTAAAGCTGATTGAGCATCAAATTTTGTACCCTCATGAGTTATTTGGCCCAAAACAATCTTTGTGATAGAATACTCTGAAAGATCTACCTCTGTATGAATTTTATTTGGAGGAGATTGTGATATCTCTGCATAATTGTGACCATACTTTCCAAAAATTACACTAGAAAGGGTCTTTTCTTTCTTCTTTTTCTTTGTCTTTATTGTTGCAAGTTGTACAAAATCAAATTCATTAGGATAAATGGCCTCATTTCTTCTTTTCAGTGCTTGTACTGGCAACCATGGTGGCAATGATGAGCTTCCTTCAAGCTGAGTAGCCATTGGATGAGAAGGAGTAGTTGTATCTACAAAGGTTGTAGTCACAATAGGAGAAATGCTAGTCAAAATAACCAAAAGAATTTCAACTCTAGAAGCTTGCACAAAATCATTTAGAAATTGATCTGAATAAGAAGTCAATGTGATATCAAAAGATGGGGATGAAAAACTAGGTAATGACATTGGAGAACTGGTAACATAGCCTAAACACCATCTAGGACTCTCAAAAGGTAATCTTAAGAAAACTGAGGAATGCAAAAAATTGACTAAAATAAATGATGTCAAAACACTTGTGACCATAGGGGGAGAATTCTCAAGGACTACAGATGAGGATGTTGTCATTGGAGGAATAATAGAAAAAGTTGCAACATCACCAAAAGTGGATGAGACAATAGGGGGTTCCTCATGAACATTTTCATGGGGAGACATTTTTGCTTCTTGGTGATCTTCCTCTTGAATCTCTTGAGCATGCTCCTTTTCAAATTTTGTAGATTACATTTTTTTAGACTTCCCAATCTTCTTACCACCTCGGACCACAAATTTGATTCAATTTTTTGAAACTCTACTTGAACTTGGAGCATCATTCTTGTTTTTAGTTCTCAACACTGATCTTTTTCCTACTTGAACTTCAACTTCATTTTTCGATCCTATAATGAAATATTTTAGTTGGATATCCCTTTCATCAAACCAAACATTAGTATTGGCTAAAATTGGTTGGAATCTTTCCCGAATTGATATCATTTCATTTCATTACCATTGAATTGGGGGAACAGGTGCAACTTCAATATTTTTCCTTTCATATTCTTCATTTAGAACATTATCCTCATCCTCCATATCTTCTGGAACATTTGTAAGATTCAACTCCCTTAGCTGATCTAGATTAAGCCTGCAATAATCAAATCTTTTGAGTTCTTGTTCTATTCTTATATCATCCCAAATATCCTCAGTTCAATGAACATGATCAAAAGCCATTTTGATGTGAGCCTTCATCCCTCTGTAGTCAAAATCTGACCTTTCTTTAAGCAACTTGATTGTTACTTGCTGCATTTCAAATTCAACTACATTGGCCTTATGAGAAGTCAAAAATGAAAACCTTCCAATTGATATGGGAAATTTAAAACCTAGTTTATGAGCCTCCATCCTTTGATTGTGAACAACTATGATATGCTTGCATAACTCCATTAAGAAGATATTATCACTGGGATATCTAAGAAGTATGTATGGATAGCCATCATAGCATCCTACTGTCAAATAAGTGAAAGTGGGAAACTGTAAAAACATACATCCAAATTTATTCACTATTTTCTAGGCTTCGTTAGATACCCTCTTATTTTCCAATTCTGAATTGAAAGAACATAAGAGTGGCCCAAAAAAGGCATCATGAACCCTCCTGAAATGATGAATGCTTCCCTGAAGAGTAATCTGTGAAAAGTACTTATGGATTAGTACAACCTTTATGCCACCTTTAGTAGATAGGCCTAGAAAATTCCTCATGTAGGCTGTAGCATAAACTAGGTATGAGGTCATATAAAACTTATGATTTTTATCTACTTGAGTCAAATATTGCTCATAAAGAGCATTGTTGATCTCCTCTCCCTAGAGGATATATTCTTTTCCTAGGAGCTCATAATTATCTCGATATATTGAAACATGCAATCTTCAAAATAGAATGAAATTGGTAATCCATGTGCTCTGTTGAGAAGAGTGATGATGTCATTCACCTCTTCAATGTAATCACTTCAAGGAGAGTTCTTTGGCCACCTATTAATGCTATTTTTAGATTCATTTAACCATTTACTGTTGATATGTCTTCTTGCAGAATCAAGATCTTTCTCAAATTTTTCTTGAACATATTCTCTGGATATCTCTACATATGATTCAACATCTGGAGATTTGAACATCTTAGGAAAGACATCTGCTCCTAGATCCATTATCACTCTTCCATTGGAGTCCCTAACCTTCTTGTAGTTATGATTCAAATTTTAGGATAATATTGCATTATAGAAAATAGCTAAGCATGGAGAATGGAATGAGTGCATGGAAACTGGGCTTTGAAGTGTGATTGCATGAGAAATTGAGCATTAATGGCTAATTTAGCAAGGTAAAAAGGTTTTCAATGTTTGCATGAAAATGGGGTGGAAAACTATGAAAATGAGATTTTTATCAATCTTGCAAAATTGTCAAAAAGAATCGACTTTAGATTTGGGATAGCTCAAATTTCTTGCAAATTCGGAAAAAAAAATTTCTCCTACAAGCTTTGGGAAATAATTAGCATTTTTGCAAAATCAGTGAAAAATAATGACTTCACAAACACTTAAGCATTGTAGATTGTTTAGTTGGAAAAAATCACCAACACTACAAATGAGGTATAGGTTTACTTGTAGTGTTGGAAAAATTTTCTGATCATATAAGTAAGGTAAGACTAAGCTTCTTGTTGGGTAGGAAAATACTACCAACACTACAAGTGGGGAACCTAGAAGTTTCTTGTTGAGTCAGGGAATATCCTCAACCCTACAAGTGATATGAGTAATACTTGTAGGATGATTTTTTTTTTCTTCTGAAACTACAAGGAGGTATTGGATAAGGATTATGCACCTTTGACAATTTTTTTTGATGTACTACTTATATACACCTAAAATTGGTCATGACATTTAATTAATTAAATACTAGTTATTTAATTAATATTTCGATTACATATAAATAAATTCTCAATTTATTTATATTGTTCATATTCTAAATTCTCCAAATGTAAAATCATATTCTTCTAAATTAATTAAATAAATGAAGTTCCATAAGCTTGTTTATTTAATTAAGTTTCACTAATCTCGATTAGGAATTCAAGCACATGTCTACAACTTTTTGTGCCACCTCACCAAGGTCACATGAAATTAAATAATTCTAATTTTGAATTAGAATTATCTTCAACCAATTTTCAAGCACATGGCTTATTCCTCACACACTTCCACCAATTTTCAAACACATGGTTTTTTCTTCCCACACTTGAGTCTTCCATCCATTTGGCATGTTGTCTATTGGTCAAGAGATTCTTCCATCCATTTGGAAAGTTGTATTTGTTCAAGGGGGCAACATCTTGATTCTCTCCATCTCCACCATTCATTCTTCTTGTTCAAATTTGGACCATTGATCATTTCCACCTCACCAAATTCTTGGAAAAGGCTATAAATACAACCATTTGGCATTGTATTTTGCATCCACTTTTGAATAGAGTTATCATGTAGGAATATCGTTCAACCTTGGGAGCATTATGGAGTCTTATATTTACACTTTATATCATGTTTTTCATCATAGTTAGATCTTAGAGTAATCCTTTGCATCATAGTTTCATTTAGATTAGCATTTTCAAATTTAGCATTTGAGCATATGGAGTATCATCTTAGTTTTCCATGGTTTATATTTGAGCATATGTAGAATCATTTGATCTCACTACCATAGTATCTACCTTGAATCATCTAACACCATCATCCATTCATCCTAGCATCCATTATCCTTTCCATCACATAGTTTCATGTAGGAACTTAGTTGGATTGCATGTTGAATACTAATCTTGTTTCTTAAGTGTCATTCTAATAGCCTTTGTGCACATAGAAATCTGAGGGCCAAATGGTAAAAGGAATCTTTAAGAATAGAGGACAATGAGACATTCTTAAAATATTTATTTTGTTGCAAATTAGAGTAGCTTCTTTGCTTTGAATATTTGATATAATTCATTTCATTAAGGTTTGTGT
Source organism: Sequoia sempervirens (assembly GCA_007258455.2). Taxonomy (NCBI): domain Eukaryota; kingdom Viridiplantae; phylum Streptophyta; class Pinopsida; order Cupressales; family Cupressaceae; genus Sequoia; species Sequoia sempervirens. The sequence continues at coordinate 18,553 of VDFB02265269.1, forward strand.
TGATTTAATAACTTTACATATTTCACACACACACACTACGTCCCCTAACGTTTTTAGCTTTCTATAGGAAAGGGGATAAACCCGACTTGACAAAAGCACATAGCAAGCAATCATTCAAGATAAATTCCATGAAAATGTTAGTGTACAGGGACATGAAAAAGGCATAAACCAAACTCATTCTTAGTCATGAATAATTCCAAAGAATGATGTAGGCACATACAAAGAACAAGCACAATCAAGATAGCTCCAATCACACAAAAACTAGGCCACGAGTAAATAAAACAAACATAACAAAGGAAAACATACAACTATGAAGAAAGAAGAAATAATTATAAATACAAATATTTTTAAAAGAAAAATGTTGTTTCAAACTCGAATAAAAATGAACCCTAACTTAACAATGACAAAGGAATGAACAAGAGCATACTTACAAGAAAAATGAAACCCTAGGTCAAAATTTTGATAAATTCACCTTAGCTCAGACTTGAATGCCACAAGCAAAATTCCTAGCAAGCTCTTAATGTACATGGAAGGAAGAAAGAGGATGAATCGAGGTGAAAAGACAAATAAAAAGAGTTCAAAAATTGATTATAAGGACCACAAAAAATAGCAATAAATGACTCAGTGCAAAAAAATTGAAAATGTAGGGATGGAAGAAAATGATAGACATACAAACTTAAATTTGTAGAAGTGAGGAAATTTACCAAAAATGAAAGTAACATGTTTTCACTTGTAGAGTCGATGAAAATTTCCGACACTACAAGTAAGGTAAGACTAAACACTTTGCAATTTCAACAATTTTTGATGCCCTTGCAAATGAAACACAACTTCTTGTATAAGCGAGGAAAAACTCTAAAATTACTCAGATAAAAAATTTCCTAACAACCAAAAACTGTAAAACAACAAAATATTTGTTTTGAAGGTTTTTGAAAAATGACGAAAGATGAGTGCTCGAGGGGACGATTCGAGGCTCAGGGAAAAGCGTAAAGGCCAATAAAAATTTAGCTCATTTAGCATGCCTAGAGTGCACATGCCTATGGAACAAATGAGTTTTGTATGGGGTTATCTCGTGAATCGAGCACAACTGGATTCGAGGATAACAAAGACATTCACTGGATGTTGATTTTCTAAATGTTTAGGTTGTTGAAATGAAATTTTGTTGACATGTTTGACAATGATCAAGAATTGTAACTTTGTGTGTATGTTTTGTGTTTTGACAATGGTTGCACTTGCTTCTATTTGTTTCACCAAAGGTGAGGGTGATAGGTTTATTATGGATGGATGAATGATGGATGAAATGGATGGTTGTTTTATTTTTTGGAAAATTTTCAAATGTTTTTAACTTTTTAAAATGTTTTGAGGTTATTTTCGATATTTGACATTTTCTAATTTTTTGTGTACTTTCATAATATTTGGATTTTTTGGTTTTTTGAATGTATCTAGATGTTTTTGGTTTTCAAGCAACTTAGGTGATATACAAGAATAGAATACTAAAAACTAGGTATAAAATGATGCCCCTATTCATGTGTTAGACTACCTCATTATAGGAAAGACTACCCGACCTTAGGACAATGCCAAGTAATATTGATAGTGATAGATACTAGCTGAACACCAAGCCATGATAGGGATGGAGATGAATGGAAGGATGATGGATGGATGAATATTTTATTATGGTGAGATGAAAAGAGTACTTGATAGATGGTAGATGGTGCTTATTTACACAAGATAACTATTTTCTAGGTTTTCACCAAGGTACTTTCCCAAAGTGCCACCAAAGTGGTTTTCACTGGAGGACAATTTTTATCTTTACTATTTTAACTTATTTTGAATTTTTCTATTTTTGGAATAAGATACCCCTCTCAGGTTAGGAAAAGAACCACTTGAGGTGATTTTTGTTGATAGGTCCCTGCAAGGGGTCCCCTTTAGGTGTTGCTAATTGATACAATCTAGATCCATAGCTTGCAGTGATGAAAAAAGGTCTCAGCCAGTTAGGTTCAAATTTTCCATTTTGCTCTTCATCCAACTAATTTTTCTAATTATCTTTAAGAATGAGGTCTCCTAATTAAAAATGGCAGCCCTTGATCTTCTTGTTGTAGCTTCTGCGGATCTAATTTTGATATGCTTGTAAGTGATCAAATTCTTCTAGATGATGCTCATCCAACAATTCAAGATCATTCAACCTAGATGCCTTGTATTCTTCATCATTGATCAAATGTTGCAGTGAAACTCTCAGTGATGGGAGCTTGACCTCAATGGGTAAGATAAGTTCAATTCCATAAACTAAGGAATATGGATTAGCACCAGTGGATGTTTTGATACTCATTCAATATGCCCACAAGGCAAGGTTGAATTGTAAGTACCAATCTTGACCAACATCATTAATTGTCTTTTTCAATATTTTTAGGATACTCTTGTTAGATACTTCTACTTGACCATTTCCTTGAGAGTAGTAAGGTGTACAGAAATGTGTTGGATATGGGATTGGTTGCAAAGTTCTCAAACAACTTGGTTTTTGAAAAGTGTTCCATTATATGTGATAATTGCTTGTGGAACATTGTAGAGACAAATTAGGTAGTTCAAGATGAATTTGGATATATGTTTTCCTATTATATATGTCATGGGAATGGATTCTATCCACTTCATAAAATAATTGGTGGTGTTGATTATGAATTTATGGTCATTAGATGAGGTAGTTGTTATCTTCCTAATGAGATCAAGCCCCCACTGTGAGAAAGGCCATGGTGTCATGATAATTCTTAATTTTTGAGTTGGAGCATGGATGAGATCACCACATGTTACTGACATTCTAAGCACTATTTCACAAATTTATTTGCCTCTTATTCCATGGTAGCCCAATAATATCCCATTCTAAGAAACTTCTTTGCTAAGATAGTGCCACTTAAATGTGACCTACAAATGCCTTCATGTATCTCTTTTAAGTTAGTTGAAGCTTATTCAAGGTTAAGACATCTGAGTAACATTCCACCAAGAATTCTTCAGTAAAGGGTATCACCAATAATGATGAAGTGAGAGGATCTTCGATAAATGTTTTATGGAGGTTACTGGTAAGGTTGGATGGAAAGTTACCATCATGGAGGTATAGGTAAATATCATGGTACTAATGGGAATTAAGACCAAAAATTTTGCATAAAAATTATAATTCAAGTATGTTGAAATCTGGTATGAGAAGCGGATCCACGAGAAATTCACATTTTAAGCTGTTATGTGGCATGTCTAGTAAAGATCCAATATTTTGCATGGATTTTGCTACTTTGTTGTTAGCTCTTGGAATCTACTCAAAGGTGATGACTATGCAGTATTATTTAAATCTATCTACCATTCTTTTATATGCTATCAACTTATCATCCTTAGTTTGGTAGTCATCATTGACTTGTCCTACCACTGGTTGGGAATCACCATAGACCTAGAGTTCCTAGATCTTCCATTGAATAGCCATTATTAACCTTTTGATGAGGGCCTCATACTCTACTATTTTGTTAGTGCATGGAAAAGCTAGCCTATAGGACTTTGAAATGTAAATCACCTTGAGGGGTGATGAATAAGATACCCACTCCTAATATGTGTTTCATATGGGAACCATAAGAGTATAGCTTCCATAGATTTTTCAATGTTATGGTCAATATTCCTTCATATGGAAATTCAAATACCAAAGGATTCTCAACATATATGGGATCTTCTACTAACTAATTTGTGATGAATTGTCCTTTGATAGCCTTTCGTTCCACATACTCAATGTTGAACTTTCCTAGGATCATTACCCATTTAGCCATATTATCTATGAGAGTTCCCTTTGATAATAAGTATTTTAATGGATCAACCTTAGAGATAAGATTAATATGATGGATAAACATATAGTTTTGTAGATTTTGTGAGTAAAAACTACTACTAGGAAAGCTCTTTTAATTAAGGTGTAGTTAAGTTCATATCTAACTAAGGTCTTGTTGATATAATAGATAGCTCTTTCTTTTCCTAATTCATTGTGTTGTGCTAAGAGAGATCTGAATGCTATAAATGTAGTTGAAATGTACAATATCAATGGTTTATCCACAATGGGTGGCATCAATACTGGTGGTGATGCAAGGTAATCCTTCAACTGTTGGAAGGATTGTTGCAAAATATGATCCCATTTAAATGCTACACCCTTGTGAAGAAGGTGTGTGAATGGATGACATTTGTTTTCCAACTATGTAATAAATATCCTAATAGATTATAGCTTCCCTTGTATAGTATGGAGTTTCTTTAGTGTTTAGGTAGTTGCATCTCAATGATGGTTCTAACTTTGGCAAGGTCCGCTTCGATTCCCCTTTGTGATACAATGTATCCCAAAAGCTCACATAAAGTGACTCTAAAGACACATTTCTTTGAATTTAGTCTCACCTAATACTTCTCTAGTATGTCAAAGATTTGAGCTAATACTTCAAGATGACCTTTTCAAGTGATAGATTTTTCTAATATTTCATCTACATAATCTTTTAGAATCTTATGAAACATGTCATGGAAGATCATGATCATTGTTCTCTAATATGTTGCTCCATCACTTTTGAGACCAAAGGGAATAACATTCTAGCAATAGGTACCCCATGAAAATGTGAATGCAGTTTTATGTTGATCCTCTTGTGCTATCATTATCTAGTTATATCTTGAAAATATTTCCATGAAAAACAACATATCATGTCTAGTTGTAAAATCCAAAATGATGCTAATGTTTGGCAATGGTAAATAATCTTTAGGAAATTATTTATTCAAGTCTCCAAATTATGTTATATCCAAATGCCCCCAATGGGTTTTGATACTGGTGCAAAGTTTGAAACCCACTCTAGATAGTCAATAGGTCTTATGAAACCCATGTTCCCATAGTATGCTTGCATATCAAATTCAATATTAAACCTTCCTTTGTGATCGCCAAAAGGTATGCCTTCTCAAAGCTCCATAAATTCTATGATAATCCCATCATTTTTTAATAAATAAAGAATCAGTGGTTTTTGTTGGTCCCAATCTATGAGTTGGAGGTAGATGAGTTTGATTTAATTATTTTAGATAGGGGATGCAAATGATGTGGTAGTGATGGTGTATATAGAGGCATTTTCAAATATTTTTTTTACACATGGGTAATTCTTCGCTATCCTCATCATTAGATGGATTTAACCAAGGATAAGCTTCAAATTCCTTAATAAAGATGTTTTCAATGAGAGGGGTCACACTTTTGTTTGAGCTATACCCAAGACCGTTATTTTTTGGTTTCATTTCTAAGATGATAAGTTCAAAAATACCTTGTTGTTTCAAGCCAAGTCCACTGGTGACTGTATAGCCCATGTTTTTTATCAATTGATATCCTTTGCTACTTAGATCCATAGGAAGTGGAGCTTCTTCTTATTCCTCTTGATATACCCATTTTGAGAATAGTTATTCACCTATGACCTTGACATTTAGCTCTCCCCATCTTACAAAGATATTTGTTTTGACCTTTATTGTTTTAGACACTTTCTCGATATGATGGGGTTTTCCATATGTCTTAGGAGAAAGTGGTGTTTTTCCCACATAGAAGGATTCCTCAAGGTTGTAATCACCATAACCATTGTCATCTATTTGTACCTTGATTTTAGGAATTTTTTGTTGTGAAGTTGATGTAGATGCAAGTTTCATTGGATAGACATAGGAAGATGAGAGTGGAACTGCATCATTATTTGAAACTTTGAGAAATCTGTGATATTTCTCTTCCATACATTTGTAGTAGTAGAAAGTTTCAAGATCACCATGGATGGTAGCATCCTTGTCAATGTATGGAAAATTTAGACACAAATGATAGGTAGATGCAACAACCTACACGGTATGGATCCATGGGCAACCCAATAGGATTTTGTATGGAAAGTCAAGGTGTAAGACTTGACATGTTGTCTCAGTTGTTGTAAGACCCACTTGTATAGGTACCTTAATTGTTCCTTCTAAGTCCCACTCATTATCATCCCATGCTCTGATGGTTATCCCTTTTTCTATTTCAATAACCTCCTTATGGTATCCCAAGTGTTTGATGAATTGAAGGGTACAAATTCTAAAGCATGTACCTCCATATATCAAGACTCTCTTCACCTTGTGTTTATGGATGTATACTTCAGGATGTAGTGCATGATTATGAAATGATTGGGATGGGAGGTCCTTTTTCATGAATATCAGCTGCTGAGTGGATGCAATATTCCCCACCATGGCTTGAAATTGCTTAGTATCTAGGTTAGTAGGTAAAAATGATGATAAAAGAGCCTTGTCCAAGATTTCTTTATGTATGGATGAAATTCTCAAGAGTTATATGATAGATATTTGTGTTGGTGTTTTCTTGAGATGGTCTAGTAGGCTATAATCTATAGTATTTTCTTTTTATTGAACCTTTTTTGGCATAGGGGTCGCTTGAATGGTAACGTTCCCTCTTCATGTGGTGACTCCACACTCAATAGTTTATCCTTGTATAGCGACAACGAATATATAAAGGTCATCACCTTGTGTATTTCCTGCAACATTGTCATATTTGCGATTGAAATTATTGTATGTTTTAGCCTTTCCAACATCATTTTCTTTACCATGGTCAAGCATCAGATGCTTGTATATAGCCAAGTTGTTGTTTCTGAAATTTCCAAGGCGTTGATCGATGTTTACCTCACCATGATCTATGAGGTATTGAATAATATTCTAAGTTTCAAGCAAGTTTGAAGTTTTAATTCCTTTCATTCAATGAAACTCATAGTAATCATTATCATTGTACCATGAGGGTTTGAATTGGGTTTCTTCATACTACCAAAAATCATGAAGTTTAATCAAGTTTGTTTGGATCAATTTATGCAAGACTATTTTAATAAGTTCTTCTAAGGGAGTGCATTTTCATCTTGGTGGGTAGTTATTTTGTCTTGGTGGTGGTGCTCTCAGAGGATTAGTGTTTTGAATATTTTGTGTATTATTTTTTATGTTTTTTATTGAGGTTGTGTGTTTATCACAAATTTCTCATCCACCACACTGTCATTAGTTACATTGTTTCTTTTATCCCATAAATGGGGTTTGTCACCAAGCCTTTAGCAATAAGTGATCTTTCAATGTTAATAAATTTTGAGATGAGTCCTTCGAAGGTTGTTACACATTGCATGTGTAGTTGAAAAGCAATTTCCTTGTTTAGATTACTTGCAATGATTTCCACTTGTTGTTTCTTGGGGATGGGTCATTTTTTCTTGCTCACCTTATGTATCCATATTTGTAGGAAGGAGGCAAAGGTTTCTCCTTTATTTTGTTTGACAAGGTATAGTTCATTTAAGGTGACTTCTGTATCAATTTTGTAGGAGAATTGAGCTATAGATTGATCTATGATCTCTTGAAATGTTTTTATTCTCAAGGGTAGATATGAGAACTATTCAATAGCTTTTCCACCCAAATTACATGGAAAGAGGCACACAAGATATGAATCATTATAGGATACCTCCATGCAAGCTACATAAAACTCTTGTATATGATCTTTAGGGTTACCTCATCCTTTGTATTTATAAAACTTTGGAATTTCAAAGTTTTGAGGAAAGGGTAACATCTCTATGCTTATGTCAAATGGATAAGGACATAATTCTTAAAAAACATATGATTTCTTAGTATTTCCCATTTATATCCTAGAAATTTTGTTTCAAATTTTTGATTTATAAGGATATATTCATAGGAGGAATCAATGGGAAATACTAAGAAAACCTCCCCTCGGTGAAGGTGTAAAATCTTGGCGAATATTGTATACTTCTCGATAAAAATAATAATTTTAGTGGCAAATTTTTTTCATTTTTCGTGAAAAAAAAGGTTCATTGGCAAATCTTTTCTAATTGCTAGAAGTTTGTGGAAAATCCTAGCGAAATGCAAATTTTTTAAAACCACTAAAATTTTTCCATTGGCGATTAAAATCTATTTTCAAAGCAATAAAATATTTCGATTGGCGAATTAAACCTATTTTCAAACCATTTTTTTTTTTTGGCAATTAATTTCTTTTTCCAAACTAAAAAATAAAATTCATTGGTGAATTAAACCTATTTGCAAATGATCAAGAAAAAAACATTGGTGAATTAAACATAATATCAAACTAATAAAAAAATACATGAAAATAAAGATTATTTGCCTCATTGTTTTCATCAACCATCCAAAAATCACCTACAGCTATAACAATTTTTTCAAAAAAGCATCTTAACATGCTTCATAATAAAAAAAGTAACCCTTCCCAACTAAAACCAGTTCACAACTATCTGTATCTACCTTACATCTTTCAACAAGCCAAAAATTTAGTACTAGTCTTGCGTTAATTCTACAAAAACCTACAAGAACTACAAATTCAACTAGTGCTACCCATTTCATAACCAACTTTCCTTGTTGCTTTTCCTTTTATCTTCTGCTTCTTCACATTTTGTCCTTTTTCTTTCATACACTTTCCTCCACTTTCACTTGTGCTTCCATGTGCTCTCCCTCCACTTTCACCTGTGCTATAATTGCTTCCATCGTCATCAGCTCTATAAAGAGCTTCAATGCTTGCAAACCTAACCTTGCTTCTTCCCTACATTGATTTTTAATCTCATCCTCTAACCAATGCATGAAAGGGATGCATCCTTCTACCCCTTCCAGTTCCACATTTTCAAAGCCTTCCCAGATGTCGAAACCTTCACCTGGAACCGCCCATTCAAGTATTGATTCTAATCCTTCCAAGAAATCTCTATGCACAATCATCTCCATCACTTCTCTCACTATGCTTGTCGATTCCCCCAAGTCCAAACCCCATGATATAATCAAGGAGTATACATCCATGTTAGTCCTATATCTATGCCTCATATTTCCAAAATATTTCCCCAAAATCATTTGCACACTTTGTACCAACCTCCCATCAGTGAAAAAAAACATACCCATTAATATTTTGTCAGAAGCTTCACCATAAAACGGGTTTAATTGCTCCTTGAACGTAGAGTGAAGTTGGCCTCCATTTGAAAGTTGCTATAGCTACACCACCACCACCACCACTCTTTTAAAATTTCTATGTTCCTTCTTGTTCACGCCAAACTTTATTATTAACTTCACCAATTGAGGGTCGAGAGGTAATAATTTTCCAAACTCTGCACATACCGATCTTAATTACCCATCAATCCTCTAGTCATGTCCACTTGCTAAAATTTTCCCATGATCTTCACTTCATAAATGTACTGTCCTTTCCACATTTACTATCTCAATTCACCAAAGTTAGGGTTTTGGTGCTTTTCCTAACCTTAGTTGCCACCTTTCCTATCTTAATTCACCAAAGTTGGGGTTTTGGTGCTTTTCCTAACCTTAGTTACAAGTCTTTCTTGGTCATCTTTGTAGTCGATGGGTTGGAGGTTTCGAAAACTTTGAAACTTTAGACTTTGGTTCTAAGGTTCCAAATTTTAGTGACCATGCGACATTATGGACCTTGACCGTTCAATGAATTTTTGATGGATGGTTGTAGTTGCATTCTGGAAGTATATCTCTCAAGCATTAGATTTGTGAATTAAAACCTCCATAATTACACTAGAACCATTAAATATTTTATTGTTTAAATATTGGTGCTCTTGTTTACTATTTAATATTTCCTAAGTTAGACCAAGATATTTTATGAAAAAGCCTTAAATGTTAACTCTTTAATCTTGAGGGTCGAGTCTCATCAACCTAGCGATGTCCCCATTTTAAATTATGCATGCGCATAAAGTTTGTTTTAAAAGAGGGACCGTTTGATGAATTTTTGATGGACGACTATAGATGCATTCACAAAGTAAATTCTTGAAGCACTAGACTTGCAAACTAAAACCTTTGGAATAACACTAGAACTGTTAGATTTTAGAAATCAATGGTTGAGATTTTATTAATTATTGGTTTCAGAAATCAACATATAGTTCTGATCATAAGTGAGCAAAATTTAGTGTGACTTATTAGGACATTGATAATGATTTAGGTAAAATGAGACATTTAATCCTCTCTTTTCAATGTGTTGAAATACTCTACATTTCATTTATTCTATTAAAATTCTCAATTTGGCTATGGTACTAGGTAGTGGCATGGATTAATGCTATATGAATAGCTAGAGTGATTGATTAGATAGCTTTATATTGAAAACTACATGATGCACTATAGAATCGTAGATGTTGATGTCAATATTCCAGTGATTTTGACAATTGACAACTTGTCAGCTTGAGGTACTAATTAAGTTGGATTTTTGGTTTGTACGAAACACAATTATTACTAGTCAGTTGTAACTATACACAACCTCACATGTGACATATGTGAGGTGTACAAGGGACCAGGTTGGTAGTGGCACTTTTGGCCCATAGATAAGGATAGTGAGCTCACAACTAAAATCATTCAGTTAATTTTCATAAGGGTTTTCATTTTGTAGGGTTAATAACTTAATAACGATTCAGGAAGAAGATGATGTAGTATTATTGGGGATGTTCTAAATTCTCCTGCCTCTAGTTATGTAGTTACAGAGTAAAAGACATATTTCCTTCAAGTTCAAAATGGGTGGAATTGGAAAGAAGTTGATTTGGTTCACCTGACTTCTCAAACAAGTTTTGAACTAGGATGAGGTGCTCTAATGGACATAAGTGCTATCTCGATGCATGAAGGCTACAAGTAGAAAATGGGAGCAGTTTTACTACCCCTCATCATTTGCATGGTCATCCAGGAGAGTCCCTTGCATTTATTTTGAGACACCATGGCCTACCAAGCAAGCCCCATGCATTTATTTTAAGTGCTCATTTTCTACATGGGAGCAATTTTAAAACCCCTCATCTTTTGCATGAGTCTGGTTCTGAAAAGGGCTAAGTACATTTTGTATCTTCACAACTCCATTTCCCCACTTTGATTGGGCCCCCTTTCCCCATGCATTTATTTTCAAAGACCATGGCTAACCCAACAAGTCCCATGTGTGTATTTTTAGAGCTCATTGCTGACCTAACAAGTTCCATTTATTTTTAGAGATACATGTATCACATTTACATTTTCAACTTTTCACTAGCAGTCTAGCAAAAGCTTGGCGCTTGCGCTTACATTTGTATTTGTACTATGTAATGATCTGACATTGTAATTCAGTTGTAATAAAATACATGGTTGTGCTATTAATGTGACATTGTAATTCATTTTATTAAATCCTTTTGCAAGTTAAGTGCTATTAATATTTGTGCAATGTACTATTAATGTGGCATTGTAATTCATTTTATTAAGGCCTTTGCAATGTTAAGTTTCCAGCCTCTTGGACTTGATGTCAATCCTAGTGCATTGAAGTTTAAAGAAAATTTAAAACACATCTTGTATATCCAATTTTGTTGAGTTTGGCTAGTTTTATTTTTAGCTACTGCTGGTAACTTTATTCTTGTAATTCTTTTGCTTTGTTCAATACAAAAAAGAAAGAAAAGTTTAAAAGAAATTTAAAACACATGTTTTATGTTTATTATTTATATCATAAATTACTCAACTGTTTGATGAACATTTGATGTATGGTTGTAGTTGCATTTTGGAATGAAATGCATAGAGTGCTACGCTTGTGAACTTAAACCTCCGGAATCACCCTATAACCATTAGATTAACAAAGATAAATGGTTTAGAATTTGTTGTCAATGTAGGAGTAAATCATTAATGGCTTGTTTTAAATGCTACTAGCCATGTACATTGTACTACCTAATTGTGTACTATGTAGTCTATAAGTAATGAGTACACGTTTTGGTGTCATTTAGTTTACTCATTGCAGTGCACCACCTTGTTTTGGGTTCCACAGTTCCACTTCCAACAAAGCCATTCCAGTAACCCAGTTTCAAGTTTCAACTTCAAGAATCAAAATTCAAAATCCAGGTAAGTTAAAGAATTCTTGTGACTATGTTTCATCACTTGACATTTCTTAAAATCTTATTTTGTCAAACTTTGAAGTTTAGGTTTAGGGTTAAGAGGCTTAAGAATTAAGAAAAATTAAGGACTAATAGGGAATTCACAAATTTCATATTTTTGATTGTATTAGCATGTCTACCACCAGTACCACTAGAGCAATGTCAAATAAAAAAATACATTATGCAAAATTGCTTAAAACCCCAGGTTTCACTGATGAATACCATGATATTTATGATCTTGAAACCTATGGTAGGCACACCTCAGAACTTAGATTTTCATCTAAGAATAAGGTTGAAAAGCAAATACAAAATTTTGCAAGTTAATGGTGTCAGTGCACCGTGGGTAATTGGATTAGGGCACATGATGTTACATGAGGTTTTCCCTTGCCCAAAATTTATCATGGTATGTCTCCTAAATTATGATGATAACAAAAGAGCAATTGTTAATAAGGATAGAAAAGAAGAATTGTTATCCATTAATACAAAAGAACATGGAAAAATATTGTCCTTGGGGTTTACAACTGAAGAATTTGGAAATGTCCACATTGACCTAGAAAATCTTGGTAGTGATTATGAAGTAGTGGATGGAATGGAGAAAAATCATTTCTTAAATAGAATAGTTTAGGATATAAAAAAATTGAAAGGTGATAATAAGCCTCCTTATTATTTGGATATTTTTAAACCATGGGTTCAATATACTATTTCAATGCTAGCATTTTGCCTCAAATTGGATAGCAATTTGGAAGTGGGTGCATGCCTCCTTGAAATGGTGTATAATATCCATTATGGTGTTCCACATGAAATATAATTTTATTGAGCACATTGTAGAATCCATGCATAAACATTTTTTAATGATTAAAGGAGGTTCCACCAAGACATTTAGGTTCACAACCTACTTGCACTATCTTTTTCTATTCAAATTCAGAGGAATGTTTCAGACCAACAAGCTTTAGATTCAACCCTATGGTAATAGTAATCCTAAGCAAAAGAAAATGGCTCCAGTATATGAATGGACCACTATTATAAGGTTGCATGATTCTTGAAGGAACTACAATCATTTTGTAGACTACTTTTTGGCTCCATTACATCAAGAAATTACAAATAATCCAATGCCTAGATTGCCTATGTCATGTAGAAACTGCATTCAACTAGGAAAAGAAATAAAATTGGATTATTGGTACTTAATGGAAGAATATATCATGCTAAGATTTTATGGATCGAAAGTACACCCATACAAACTTCCAATACATGTGACAGAAAGGATTTTTACTTTGGAATATGCAAGGAAGATGTAGAGTACTGATAAAAGACACTTTAGCGGTCAGGGGAAGGAGACCTTATTTCCTTCTTTAACTTTTTCATGTGGAGGGATGACATTCGAGAGAAAAGAATTTAGTGTGGGACATGATCTTTGATTTTTTTTATTTTGATGCTATCTATCATGGTAGTATGATCCATGTGACACCATTAAATCAATGATTGTTCTCAATAAGAATGTTGGAAGTAGAATTCAACATCAAAGTAAACCCTTGCTTGAAAACTTGAGAAACAAGGATTCTTTGGATGAGGTCAAAGTAGCAATGGAGAAAAGTGCTGCTGAGAATGGTATTTCTTTTGAATAATTGTTAGCAAAAATTATGGAATTGCATTGAAAGACAATTAGGAGGTACAACAATTTTTATGAAAAAATTCATAAACCATCTAGTAGAGTAAAAATGTCAAATTCTCTAGAGAAGGAAGTTAAGGAAAAAAATTGGTCACAATAAAAAATTACTCCCTTTTGGTCTATGAGGAAGGAGCTAGGTGATCCAAGAGCTCTTGCAGAGTATGGAGATAAAGAAGAAGATCTTGAGTTTAGAAAATTATGGAATATAAAGCATCCAAATGAACAAGAAGATGAAGAAAGTGATGAATGATAGGGAAGAAGAAATCCATGACAAGTTTTAACTTGGTTTAAGTGAGGCCACCAAATAAGAATTTATTGTAGGAGCAACCATAGCTGAAAAAATGGGTTATGAAGGTGGTGGTTTGGGGTCCCAAGGACAAGGAATTCCTACAATAATAGATGTACAACATAGAAAACTAGTTGATAAATCTGGCCTTGGAGTTGATAAAGTAGACGAAGGGAAAACAAGTAGAGCCAAAAAAATTCAATTTGTTTGAGCTACAAATCCTTGTCCTTATGATTAGACACAATCACAACTAGGACATGCCCATGCTAGAGGGCTTAGTGCAACTGACACTGCCTCTAGTGGCGATGGTATGGGTAGTAGTACTAGTAGTGGTCAACATGTGCTACAACAAAAAGTTACACACAAGAGGACAAAAACACAATACACCACAAAAACACCAAGTGATCAAGGCATACAGAAGAGGCAAATGATTTTGACAGGTCCAAATCCAAGTCACACTACTAATGGATCCACCGCAAAGGAGTTATTTCTAGGCACTCCCCAATGTCAGTTAGTCTAGTTGCGACATCATTAGCAACTACAAGTACTCCTATTCCTTCACCATTCAATCATTCCATTGTTCCTACAGCCCCAAGTTTTGATTGCATTGAAGAGTTTAAAAAGAAATCATAATTGAATAAAAAAGAAAAGAAGAAACTGATGGAGAGTGCGTCTACTCTAACTTCAGAGCTTGCAACAACCATGGTATTACCCACATTTGACATGAGTAAATAAATCATGGAGTACACAATTCTTGTTCCCACGATTCAAAACAAACCAGTAAATTAGATGGCTCCATTTGAATTCGAGGTGAACAATTTTCAATTGGATTTTTCTAGACTCAGAAATACTGAAAAAATTAATGTATCAAAGAAGAAAAATGAATTGGTGTACACATCATTGCTAAATCAAGATAGAGAGAAAAAAAGTTGCAGACGCAAATTGAAAAGTTATAGGAAAACCTAGAAAATGATAAAGCAAAGAGGAAAGCAATGGATAACAAGAGCAATGAATTAGAAAAAATAATTAAAAAATTTGCCTCTACATTAACAAGCAAAGAGGATAAGCAGAATGAGACTGTAGTGAATGAAATTAAGAAAAGGCTAGATGAGAACAGTAAGAAATATGATGAGGAAAAATCCACTACAGAAAAATTAACACTAAGCATTGCAAATGGAAATGCACACTGGGAACAAAAAATGGAGAAGGTGAGAAAAAGAAATGAAATATTGGAGGCAAAGCTGATGGAAGCAAGAAATAAAATTAAGTCTTATCAAAATAAGTTA
Source organism: Sequoia sempervirens (assembly GCA_007258455.2). Taxonomy (NCBI): domain Eukaryota; kingdom Viridiplantae; phylum Streptophyta; class Pinopsida; order Cupressales; family Cupressaceae; genus Sequoia; species Sequoia sempervirens. The sequence goes on from VDFB02265269.1 coordinate 33,691, forward strand.
TTTTCATTTTGTAGAGAAATAATGAGGCATATGAAACAAAAGATATGGGATGAAATAATGCAGGGGATTGATCATTTGAGTGACATGTTTCAATTGATTGATGCTATTAGACAACATCATAAAAAGCTCAACAAATATTTAATGGAGAACAAAATTGTGTTGGCATTAGAGAAATCAACAAATCAAATTCAACAAACAATATACAAAGCCAATGCCAATGTTTTGAAATCAAAAGGGATTACTAATCGGATTTCTACATCAATGATGTCATTTGTCATTGAAAAGTGTTTGAGAATGCGTGAAATAGAGAAATATTTGCATTTGGCTACAAACAAGATGAAGAAGGTGGATGAAAAGGTAAGGAATTTCATAGAGCTTGGTTTACCAGAGGCTTTTGACACAAATGAGCAATTCGTTGGAAAGAATTATTTCAAAAAAAAGATGGAGAATGCAAGGAAGATTGATTTGGACTAGTTTTCTCATAACCCAGATGTGGTGACCTATTTGGATTCCATCAAACCATTGCTAACCCTGAATGTAAAATTGACTAAAGAATCCTAAACAAGTCACACAACATTAGTTAGAACAAATCTTCAAGTCAAACAACATTAGTTAGAACAAATGAAAATTCCAACACCTAAAGAGTGGAAGTTGCTAGAAAAGGTGATGCGGTGATTTAATTTTTGATAATATGAGTTTCCAAGTTCCAACTTAGCTCTGTGCAAAGTTTTCTTTGAGCAATATTTTGCATTGCCAATGCCTCTATGTATTCCTTCATGTGATAATCAATTTAAAATCTCAAATGAATTATTAACAAATCTTCAAGTCAAACAACATTAGTTAGAACAAATGAAAATTCCAACACCTAAAGAGTGGAAGTTGCTAGAAAAGGTGATGCGGTGATTTAATTTTTGATAATATGAGTTTCCAAGTTCCAACTTAGCTCTGTGCAAAGTTTTCTTTGAGCAATATTTTGCATTGCCAATGCCTCTATGTATTCCTTCATGTGATAATCAATTTAAAAGCTCAAATTCAGACTTCGGTAATGTGTTGATTTTCAATTATCTATATTATTTATTATATCATTTGAAGAAAAAGTCTAGTAGTGGTTTCAACTTCTAGATACACTTTAAATGATTGTTGATGTTCATTGTTGCATATGCTACTAATACTATTGTTAATATGTTAATAATCTAATAAGAATTGAGTTGAGTGATGAATTGCTGAGCACATTCTCAAGTTTTACTTTTAACACAATTAAAATATGATCTATAAGGTGATTTTAATTCCAGGCATCCATAATCTTAGTGAAATTGCATTACAATTCAGACATCAATACTCAATCTCCCTGACTACTTAGCATATCCACTAAACATTTATATGAATTCATGTTGTGGATTATCTATTATTGGAATTGGAATGATGAATTTTTGGTTAGTTTCCTTGTTGTGGTTACTATCACTCAAAGTCATGGTTTTGGTGCTTTTCCTAACCTTAGTTGCTAGTCCTCAGAGTTTTATAACCTTGTTGCAGAGCTCTAAATTTTCATAACTTCCCAATTCCTTGACATGGTTGATGGTTCACTTTGTTGAGTTGCAAGTCTTTCTTGGTCATCTTTCTAGTCGATGGGTTGGAGGTTTGGAAAACTTTGAAACCTCAAACTTTGGTTCTAAGGTTCCAAGTTTTAGTGACCATGCGACATTATGGACTTATCTTGCCTTAACCTTTCAAAGGTGTCATCATCTAACACCTCATTGAATGCTATGTACGGACTAATTTAAAATATAAAATATAAAATATCACAATTTCATGGAATACAACATAAATATCCTCAACTATAGTTTGACTTTGGAATATGATTCATGAAGTGCAATATAAATAAAATATCATGAAGTGTAATGATTCACAATTTCATTGAATACAATATAAAATATTATCAACTATAGTATGGAACAATGGAAATTGATCTTGGGATCCATGAAGTGCAATATAAATACCTAAAAGCTGCTAATTCTATTTCTCTTCCATTTCCCAAATAGAGTCAGGGTCCTCAAACTGATGTTCATCATTAGATAAAGTAAAAGAGTCATCTTGCATTTGATTCCAAGTCTGCTCTTCATTTTCTTTGGCCTATGCATGCCTCAAATTCAACATTCATTTTGTCATTTTTGTCAATGTCATATGTCTAAGTCCCATTTCCACTACCAGTTCCACCAGTACCAACCTTTGGAATTGGAGTGTTGCACAACCCGGTCCCTCTTCTTTCACATGTGGACCTCCAGATTGTGAGTGCCCTTTCAAAAGGAAAATTTCTGACATTATACGTAGTTCCTTTCATCCTTAAGTAATTTTTCAAATTCTTGTCTAGTTTGTTTCTTAACTTTGATTTCAAAAACCCCAATGTACTGAAAACTCTCTCATCCTCCACCGACCCCAATATCATTGTTTGAAATAAATGAACAAGTTTGAAATATTCTGATATCAAACCATTCAATATTTCACTCTGATCTAAGTTTGTCCAAACCTTTTTTATTGATCTCAGTTAAAAGGCCTTGTCCTTTCCCATGGATTTATATTGGTCCTTCATAGCTATTGCAAAACTCCTACATTGTTTTCTAAGATTAGATTAATCTAAAATTCCTTCTATTTTCTGCGCATTATATGTTACAATTTTCAAAAATTGTTCGATCAAGATTTTTACCTGAGCATAAAAATCTCGGTTTTCCCAAAATTGAGGGTACACAATACTCATGGCTTCAAGCATTTCATGTTGAGGGAATCTTTCATGAATCTCTAAGGAAAGAGATTTTGCAATTTCCTTCAAACTATCACCAACAGATTTAACAATTCCTTCAAAATCTTCCTCGTTAATAGCTACTTCTCTGCTAGAGTGCCTGGCTATATTGCATTGGTACATTTGTATCTCATATCCACATACACAAATACATAAGTTCCTGCTTGCATTAAACTGTAAATAATTATCAGGATCATTCAAATTAGTAATTTTCTACCACATGAAATAATTTGTGCCATCTTGTGTTAGATATAGATATAGATGACTAAGGGCCAAGCATGTATGTTCACATAAATTGGCATATTCATTAATATACATAGTTCTATCTTGGGATTTATTCACAAGCTCATTCATCACATCCAGCAAGGGGAGAAGACTAGTTAAATTCAAAAGTGTTTCTATATTGCTTAACTGATGTAAGAGATCAGGAGCTTTGTCTACTATGTTGTGATTTTTGTACATCACTCCAATCAAGATTGATATTCTGAAAGAAATCATTGCATTGGTCCATGCAAGGAGATCCATTTGGTATTGAAACCCTTGAGAAGCTTGTTTTTTTGGAAATAGGATGCCATTTAATTACAAATCCTAAACATTAATTATTTCATGTATCTCCTAGATTCTTGGAATGTGTTCAACAACACTAAGATTAGCATGAGATTAATTATTTGGATGAAATAAATCATGAAATTGACATTTATAGTTATTCCTAAATAATAGGAGCATGTGGGTGCACACATGGTAAGGTGAAACTCACCTTGTGTTCAGTTAACTATACATAGTAACAGTTAACACTTTTGAATGCATGAAAAGATCCTAGGAGTTAGGATTTGGTGTTTGCATGCTTGAAGTTTAGTTCAAATCAGTTAAGTTAAGTTCAATTTAGTTCAGTTCAGTTCAAAATAAGTTTAGTTTAGTTCAGTTCAATTCAATTCAGTTTAGTTTAGTTCAGTTCGGTTCAGTTATCTTCAGTTGCATGCAAGTGCATGTTGGTTATTTTGAGTTGCATGTAGTTAGCTTCAGTTAACTTGTAATGCATGGCTAATAACATTGAATTGTATGACAGATAACAAGGACTACCTCCAGTTAACAAGGGATGACCATTCTTGCATGAATGGTGTTGAGTAAATGTTTTAGTTAACTACAAATCACTTGGAGCCAACTTGGGAACCCAAGATGTTTTATTGGATTTACCTCTCATGCATGATAAGATATTTTTGAAGGCTCAATTAAGTAGGTTTACTTAAGGGTGCCAACTTTGAGGAAGAGCTTTGGAATTATCACCGAAGTGAAGGAAAAGTTGTAGCTTCAGTTTGGGACACCCAAATGCATGATGCACATGTTGTAAGCTTTAGTCTTCACTGAGTAACTCTACTTGAAGGAATATGGCATAAATTTTCAAGGGTTTGGGCTTGTGTATTGTAATTGTAACTCATGTTGAGTTTACAAAATTGATTAAAGCCTATATATCTCAAGCAAGTTGAATAGAATTGAGAGATTTTTTATTGCAGGTTGTGAAGAAGATTGGTAAAGACAGAAGAAGCATTCTCAAGCGAGAATTGGAGCAATTGTAATTCAGAGATTGAATAATAGAATAATTCTTGGTGGAGTTTTTTCCTGAAAGGGTTTCTCCATGGTATATCTTGTGTAATCTTTCTAATATCTTGTCTAGTTCTTCTATCAACTTCTCTCTTCATTCTTCAATAGTAAAATGAATTAATCAAGATAATCATCCACAAATAATATATGTAACAAAGAAAAGACTTACTTAGATCAGCAATATTAAAGTTTTACAGAGTATTAAGCCAAGAAAACACCTTATTTTTCAACATCCTGGTGTTATTCCCTCAACAAAATTTTAAAATTTTGTAAAACATTTAGGACTTCGGTAGAAGTATGCGTGGATCTCGCAAACTAGATTTTTGAATTTTGATACTGTAGGAAACTTGCTTACAATTTTGAATGCTAAAATAATTTTGTGGGCCATGCAGTGAATGCCAAGCATGTATGGTGCACAAGTAGTTTGTGACTTGGTGCAAACATTGGTCCTTTGACCTTGCATCACTCTAGCTCCATCAACTCCTACACACACCAACTTTTTCACAATTTTCAACTCATCCATACCTGCAATTTCATTCAAAGATTTCTTGACTAGTTCAAACATATATTTGCAATGTTGAACTATCCTTCATTTTATGAATATAAAGAAGATGAGCTTGGAAAACATGTTTTTGTATAGTATAAAAATGCTTATAGACCCAAGAAGTATTTTCTACTACAGTAACTTCATCTAAAGATAATGCAATGAAATTTGACTCTTTTAATTTATCCTTTAAATCTTCCTTTTCCACTGCAACAAGATAGTTTTCCCATTCCCATATACCGTTTATTGACCAATGTGAGTAGGGATAGTGAGGAACATTCAAATAAGATAATAAACTAGAATATTTTGGGTAGTCTGTCATAGGATGCCCTCTGGACAAAATATGAAAAACAACACTCATTTGAACAGTTTTTGACAAATTTGCTGCTTCCATTGCTTTTCCAAATTGATCCTCAAGTGTACCTTTACATGCAACAATGTTTTACTTTCTTTTTTCATGCTCTTCATAATCCATGACATACCTAACATGAAGAAATTCTTCCTTTGATTTCCATCATATGACCTATTCTTCCTTTCCATCTATGATTTTTTTCATAAACTTTACCGATATGCTTTTCTATAAGGTTAATCTTTAGCTGCAACGTCTTGGCTCTTCCACATTTCCAACTACAAATTTTACATTTGGACAATGTTTCCTTTTCAATATTGTTTGCATTGATAATCCCCACTAGTACCATGAGTGGGTACTTTGACAACCAACCAAGTTGAAAACTACTTGTCATTTCCCACTTGCACCCCCTTTTTGGTTTATTTTTCCTTTTCTTGCTACCAACATCATCATCCTCATCCAAGTCAATTATCTCATTCGGGCTAACTGGGCCCAAGGTATCCCTTGGAATGTCTTCTACAATATTGCCATCCTAATTCAATACATTTTGATTTAAATCAATGACAATCTCAACTTGACCTTCTAGTGGCGATGAGGTATTGTGAATGCTACCAATATTTGGTGGAAGTGTTGATGATGTAGCTCCATCTTGACTTGATGGATCAGAAGCTTTGGTAATTCCAAAGTAAGATTGTATGGTACATCTAAGTTTTTGGCATTTTGATGGCCTCCCAGTCTCTTCACCACCCTAAGGAGCAACAGGAGTCTCTTCACCACCCATAGGAGCCTGAGGAGCGGCAGGAGTCTCTTCACCACCCTTAGGAGCCTAAGGAGTGGCAGGAGTCTCTTCACCACCCTGAGGAGCTTGAGGAGAAAAAAGAGTCTCTTCACCACCCTGAGGAGCCTAAGGAGAGGCACGAGTCTCTTCACCACCCTTAGGATCTTGAGGAGCAGTAGGAGTCTCTTCACCACCCTGAGGAGCCTAAGGAGCGGTAGGAGTCTCTTCACCACCCTGAGGAGCCTAAGGAGTAGCAGGAGTCTCTTCACCACCCTGAGGAGCAATAGGAGTCTAAGGAGCGGTAGGAACCTTACCACCCTTAGGAGTGGAAGGATTCTGAGGAGTGGCGGGAGTCTCTTCACCACCCTGAGGAGTGGCAAGAGCCTTACCCTTATTGCTTGAGTCACTCAACATATTGATCTCTGATTTTCTCAACATATTGATCTCTAATTTGCTCGACATATTCATCTCTCACTTTGAATAAAAACTGGAAATAAATGTCTTCTTGTTTAAGGACAGAGAATAATAATGTAGATCCCATTCCCTACTCAATAGCATCTTTAAGACTGAAGCAAGAATGGAAAAGAGATAAAGAAAACTTATTATTATAACTAATAACACTATGAAGAAATGATCACTCACCTTTAAGTCTACATTTTTGGCTTTCGTTGACTTCTAACTTGAGAAGTAGAACCTCAGAACTGAACAAAATGTGTAAGAATAAATGAGACTTTTGATTGTATTTATATCAATCCATGATTCCATATTTCACAAATTCTGCAGGATTTTTAAATGTTATATTAAAAATTTGGCGAATCCCGCATGCTTATACAATGATACATTGTAATTTTCAAGTCGAAATGTGTCCTCAAATGTAATTATTTTTTAATTTTACTGGTGAAATCGATCCTCATAAGAAACTATTTATAAATTTTAATTGGCGAAATGGGTCTTCACAAGAAACTATTTGCAAATTTTAATTGGGGAAATGGGTCCTAATACAATGTTGTTTTAATAGTATTGGCAAATATGTAGGTGTTTTATTAAATGCTTTAGGGATTCCAGGTGAAAATATTAGTTGGTCCAATTGAAATGTGTAGTTTGACAATGGCGAATTTGTTGCTTAACTATGCCTCATATAAAAACTCATTGGTGAATGGACATGCATTAGACCTATAGTTCATAAAATCCAGGTGATTTGGACACCTTGTTGGGTGCAATAAATTTTCCAATTTTGACTTGGACGATTCCTAGAATTTTCCAATTGGTGAAGATTCGCCACTAAAGTTTTCCCTGGATAGTGGATTGTAAGTGTTGTATTGATTTGGGTCTTGATATGGAGGAGCATTTGTGTTATATGCATTATATGGATTTTTCTAAGGTTGAGGACCCATTTTATATTGTGGATAATTTTGTGATTGAGGAAGTGCATTTTATGGTCCATATTGGTGTTGGGGGATGACATTTGGTTGGGGGTTTTATTGTGGTTGTTATTAGGTATATTTTTCATGTTGAGGATTTTGTTGCAAGGTTTGTTGGTGTTGTGCAATCAATTATTGTTGTGCATGTAATTATTGTTGGTAAGTAATTTTTTGTTGTTGTTATGGGGTAGGATTTTGTTGTTGAGGATTGATGTATTGGTGATGTTGTTATTGTTGTGGCGTAGGTACATATTAATGTTGTGGATTAATATTTTATGGAATGATATTCTATTAACTGGACCGTTGTTGATGATGTTTTGGAATAACATTTTGTCGAGGCGGTTGTTGATGATGTTGGGGAATGACATTCTGTTGAGGAGGTTGTTAATGACATTGTTGTTGAATACTTTATTAAGGAGATTGTTGATGGTGTTGTGGAGTGAATTGTCATTTGGGAGTTTGTTGTTGTTGAACATGTATTTTTTGTGAAGGTGGAGTCAT